>CANUEZ040000161.1:5955000-5971270 GCA_948099385.1 Fasciola hepatica
AGCACTGTACAGCTGTTTCATCCTTGTTGGGAATCATCAGCAGTGCACATCCACCGAGCCCCCACGGGGACTCGAACCCGGGGTGAACGATTGTGAATCGAACACCTTAACCACAAGGCTATCCGGGCTGGCTCTCAACGGTTTGTTGAACATCTACACTACATGATATAGCACCCTTCCGTCACTGGCTTCGAACGGTAACAACCCGCCTCCCACACAGCGATCGACTCCTATGATGGATGACTTCTCTGTAGGGGCCTAAGTACAACGAAGGCATTCCGTTATGAACAACCTACAGAGCTTGGTTAATATTTGTAATTGATTAGTAGGAAATTCGATTTGTATATAATATGATTCATCATGCAGCTTGAACGCTCAACTCACCATTGAAAACCATGGAAGCACTGTACAGCTGTTTCATCCTTGTTGGGAATCATCAGCAGTGCACATCCACCGAGCCCCCACGGGGACTCGAACCCGGGGTGAACGATTGTGAATCGAACACCTTAACCACAAGGCTATCCGGGCTGGCTCTCAACGGTTTGTTGAACATCTACACTACATGATATAGCACCCTTCCGTCACTGGCTTCGAACGGTAACAACCCGCCTCCCACACAGCGATCGACTCCTATGATGGATGACTTCTCTGTAGGGGCCTAAGTACAACGAAGGCATTCCGTTATGAACAACCTACAGAGCTTGGTTAATATTTGTAATTGATTAGTAGGAAATTCGATTTGTATATAATATGATTCATCATGCAGCTTGAACGCTCAACTCACCATTGAAAACCATGGAAGCACTGTACAGCTGTTTCATCCTTGTTGGGAATCATCAGCAGTGCACATCCACCGAGCCCCCACGGGGACTCGAACCCGGGGTGAACGATTGTGAATCGAACACCTTAACCACAAGGCTATCCGGGCTGGCTCTCAACGGTTTGTTGAACATCTACACTACATGATATAGCACCCTTCCGTCACTGGCTTCGAACGGTAACAACCCGCCTCCCACACAGCGATCGACTCCTATGATGGATGACTTCTCTGTAGGGGCCTAAGTACAACGAAGGCATTCCGTTATGAACAACCTACAGAGCTTGGTTAATATTTGTAATTGATTAGTAGGAAATTCGATTTGTATATAATATGATTCATCATGCAGCTTGAACGCTCAACTCACCATTGAAAACCATGGAAGCACTGTACAGCTGTTTCATCCTTGTTGGGAATCATCAGCAGTGCACATCCACCGAGCCCCCACGGGGACTCGAACCCGGGGTGAACGATTGTGAATCGAACACCTTAACCACAAGGCTATCCGGGCTGGCTCTCAACGGTTTGTTGAACATCTACACTACATGATATAGCACCCTTCCGTCACTGGCTTCGAACGGTAACAACCCGCCTCCCACACAGCGATCGACTCCTATGATGGATGACTACTAATCAATTACAAATATTAACCAAGCTCTGTAGGTTGTTCATAACGGAATGCCTTCGTTGTACTTAGGCCCCTACAGAGAAGTCATCCATCATAGGAGTCGATCGCTGTGTGGGAGGCGGGTTGTTACCGTTCGAAGCCAGTGACGGAAGGGTGCTATATCATGTAGTGTAGATGTTCAACAAACCGTTGAGAGCCAGCCCGGATAGCCTTGTGGTTAAGGTGTTCGATTCACAATCGTTCACCCCGGGTTCGAGTCCCCGTGGGGGCTCGGTGGATGTGCACTGCTGATGATTCCCAACAAGGATGAAACAGCTGTACAGTGCTTCCATGGTTTTCAATGGTGAGTTGAGCGTTCAAGCTGCATGATGAATCATATTATATACAAATCGAATTTCCTACTAATCAATTACAAATATTAACCAAGCTCTGTAGGTTGTTCATAACGGAATGCCTTCGTTGTACTTAGGCCCCTACAGAGAAGTCATCCATCATAGGAGTCGATCGCTGTGTGGGAGGCGGGTTGTTACCGTTCGAAGCCAGTGACGGAAGGGTGCTATATCATGTAGTGTAGATGTTCAACAAACCGTTGAGAGCCAGCCCGGATAGCCTTGTGGTTAAGGTGTTCGATTCACAATCGTTCACCCCGGGTTCGAGTCCCCGTGGGGGCTCGGTGGATGTGCACTGCTGATGATTCCCAACAAGGATGAAACAGCTGTACAGTGCTTCCATGGTTTTCAATGGTGAGTTGAGCGTTCAAGCTGCATGATGAATCATATTATATACAAATCGAATTTCCTACTAATCAATTACAAATATTAACCAAGCTCTGTAGGTTGTTCATAACGGAATGCCTTCGTTGTACTTAGGCCCCTACAGAGAAGTCATCCATCATAGGAGTCGATCGCTGTGTGGGAGGCGGGTTGTTACCGTTCGAAGCCAGTGACGGAAGGGTGCTATATCATGTAGTGTAGATGTTCAACAAACCGTTGAGAGCCAGCCCGGATAGCCTTGTGGTTAAGGTGTTCGATTCACAATCGTTCACCCCGGGTTCGAGTCCCCGTGGGGGCTCGGTGGATGTGCACTGCTGATGATTCCCAACAAGGATGAAACAGCTGTACAGTGCTTCCATGGTTTTCAATGGTGAGTTGAGCGTTCAAGCTGCATGATGAATCATATTATATACAAATCGAATTTCCTACTAATCAATTACAAATATTAACCAAGCTCTGTAGGTTGTTCATAACGGAATGCCTTCGTTGTACTTAGGCCCCTACAGAGAAGTCATCCATCATAGGAGTCGATCGCTGTGTGGGAGGCGGGTTGTTACCGTTCGAAGCCAGTGACGGAAGGGTGCTATATCATGTAGTGTAGATGTTCAACAAACCGTTGAGAGCCAGCCCGGATAGCCTTGTGGTTAAGGTGTTCGATTCACAATCGTTCACCCCGGGTTCGAGTCCCCGTGGGGGCTCGGTGGATGTGCACTGCTGATGATTCCCAACAAGGATGAAACAGCTGTACAGTGCTTCCATGGTTTTCAATGGTGAGTTGAGCGTTCAAGCTGCATGATGAATCATATTATATACAAATCGAATTTCCTACTAATCAATTACAAATATTAACCAAGCTCTGTAGGTTGTTCATAACGGAATGCCTTCGTTGTACTTAGGCCCCTACAGAGAAGTCATCCATCATAGGAGTCGATCGCTGTGTGGGAGGCGGGTTGTTACCGTTCGAAGCCAGTGACGGAAGGGTGCTATATCATGTAGTGTAGATGTTCAACAAACCGTTGAGAGCCAGCCCGGATAGCCTTGTGGTTAAGGTGTTCGATTCACAATCGTTCACCCCGGGTTCGAGTCCCCGTGGGGGCTCGGTGGATGTGCACTGCTGATGATTCCCAACAAGGATGAAACAGCTGTACAGTGCTTCCATGGTTTTCAATGGTGAGTTGAGCGTTCAAGCTGCATGATGAATCATATTATATACAAATCGAATTTCCTACTAATCAATTACAAATATTAACCAAGCTCTGTAGGTTGTTCATAACGGAATGCCTTCGTTGTACTTAGGCCCCTACAGAGAAGTCATCCATCATAGGAGTCGATCGCTGTGTGGGAGGCGGGTTGTTACCGTTCGAAGCCAGTGACGGAAGGGTGCTATATCATGTAGTGTAGATGTTCAACAAACCGTTGAGAGCCAGCCCGGATAGCCTTGTGGTTAAGGTGTTCGATTCACAATCGTTCACCCCGGGTTCGAGTCCCCGTGGGGGCTCGGTGGATGTGCACTGCTGATGATTCCCAACAAGGATGAAACAGCTGTACAGTGCTTCCATGGTTTTCAATGGTGAGTTGAGCGTTCAAGCTGCATGATGAATCATATTATATACAAATCGAATTTCCTACTAATCAATTACAAATATTAACCAAGCTCTGTAGGTTGTTCATAACGGAATGCCTTCGTTGTACTTAGGCCCCTACAGAGAAGTCATCCATCATAGGAGTCGATCGCTGTGTGGGAGGCGGGTTGTTACCGTTCGAAGCCAGTGACGGAAGGGTGCTATATCATGTAGTGTAGATGTTCAACAAACCGTTGAGAGCCAGCCCGGATAGCCTTGTGGTTAAGGTGTTCGATTCACAATCGTTCACCCCGGGTTCGAGTCCCCGTGGGGGCTCGGTGGATGTGCACTGCTGATGATTCCCAACAAGGATGAAACAGCTGTACAGTGCTTCCATGGTTTTCAATGGTGAGTTGAGCGTTCAAGCTGCATGATGAATCATATTATATACAAATCGAATTTCCTACTAATCAATTACAAATATTAACCAAGCTCTGTAGGTTGTTCATAACGGAATGCCTTCGTTGTACTTAGGCCCCTACAGAGAAGTCATCCATCATAGGAGTCGATCGCTGTGTGGGAGGCGGGTTGTTACCGTTCGAAGCCAGTGACGGAAGGGTGCTATATCATGTAGTGTAGATGTTCAACAAACCGTTGAGAGCCAGCCCGGATAGCCTTGTGGTTAAGGTGTTCGATTCACAATCGTTCACCCCGGGTTCGAGTCCCCGTGGGGGCTCGGTGGATGTGCACTGCTGATGATTCCCAACAAGGATGAAACAGCTGTACAGTGCTTCCATGGTTTTCAATGGTGAGTTGAGCGTTCAAGCTGCATGATGAATCATATTATATACAAATCGAATTTCCTACTAATCAATTACAAATATTAACCAAGCTCTGTAGGTTGTTCATAACGGAATGCCTTCGTTGTACTTAGGCCCCTACAGAGAAGTCATCCATCATAGGAGTCGATCGCTGTGTGGGAGGCGGGTTGTTACCGTTCGAAGCCAGTGACGGAAGGGTGCTATATCATGTAGTGTAGATGTTCAACAAACCGTTGAGAGCCAGCCCGGATAGCCTTGTGGTTAAGGTGTTCGATTCACAATCGTTCACCCCGGGTTCGAGTCCCCGTGGGGGCTCGGTGGATGTGCACTGCTGATGATTCCCAACAAGGATGAAACAGCTGTACAGTGCTTCCATGGTTTTCAATGGTGAGTTGAGCGTTCAAGCTGCATGATGAATCATATTATATACAAATCGAATTTCCTACTAATCAATTACAAATATTAACCAAGCTCTGTAGGTTGTTCATAACGGAATGCCTTCGTTGTACTTAGGCCCCTACAGAGAAGTCATCCATCATAGGAGTCGATCGCTGTGTGGGAGGCGGGTTGTTACCGTTCGAAGCCAGTGACGGAAGGGTGCTATATCATGTAGTGTAGATGTTCAACAAACCGTTGAGAGCCAGCCCGGATAGCCTTGTGGTTAAGGTGTTCGATTCACAATCGTTCACCCCGGGTTCGAGTCCCCGTGGGGGCTCGGTGGATGTGCACTGCTGATGATTCCCAACAAGGATGAAACAGCTGTACAGTGCTTCCATGGTTTTCAATGGTGAGTTGAGCGTTCAAGCTGCATGATGAATCATATTATATACAAATCGAATTTCCTACTAATCAATTACAAATATTAACCAAGCTCTGTAGGTTGTTCATAACGGAATGCCTTCGTTGTACTTAGGCCCCTACAGAGAAGTCATCCATCATAGGAGTCGATCGCTGTGTGGGAGGCGGGTTGTTACCGTTCGAAGCCAGTGACGGAAGGGTGCTATATCATGTAGTGTAGATGTTCAACAAACCGTTGAGAGCCAGCCCGGATAGCCTTGTGGTTAAGGTGTTCGATTCACAATCGTTCACCCCGGGTTCGAGTCCCCGTGGGGGCTCGGTGGATGTGCACTGCTGATGATTCCCAACAAGGATGAAACAGCTGTACAGTGCTTCCATGGTTTTCAATGGTGAGTTGAGCGTTCAAGCTGCATGATGAATCATATTATATACAAATCGAATTTCCTACTAATCAATTACAAATATTAACCAAGCTCTGTAGGTTGTTCATAACGGAATGCCTTCGTTGTACTTAGGCCCCTACAGAGAAGTCATCCATCATAGGAGTCGATCGCTGTGTGGGAGGCGGGTTGTTACCGTTCGAAGCCAGTGACGGAAGGGTGCTATATCATGTAGTGTAGATGTTCAACAAACCGTTGAGAGCCAGCCCGGATAGCCTTGTGGTTAAGGTGTTCGATTCACAATCGTTCACCCCGGGTTCGAGTCCCCGTGGGGGCTCGGTGGATGTGCACTGCTGATGATTCCCAACAAGGATGAAACAGCTGTACAGTGCTTCCATGGTTTTCAATGGTGAGTTGAGCGTTCAAGCTGCATGATGAATCATATTATATACAAATCGAATTTCCTACTAATCAATTACAAATATTAACCAAGCTCTGTAGGTTGTTCATAACGGAATGCCTTCGTTGTACTTAGGCCCCTACAGAGAAGTCATCCATCATAGGAGTCGATCGCTGTGTGGGAGGCGGGTTGTTACCGTTCGAAGCCAGTGACGGAAGGGTGCTATATCATGTAGTGTAGATGTTCAACAAACCGTTGAGAGCCAGCCCGGATAGCCTTGTGGTTAAGGTGTTCGATTCACAATCGTTCACCCCGGGTTCGAGTCCCCGTGGGGGCTCGGTGGATGTGCACTGCTGATGATTCCCAACAAGGATGAAACAGCTGTACAGTGCTTCCATGGTTTTCAATGGTGAGTTGAGCGTTCAAGCTGCATGATGAATCATATTATATACAAATCGAATTTCCTACTAATCAATTACAAATATTAACCAAGCTCTGTAGGTTGTTCATAACGGAATGCCTTCGTTGTACTTAGGCCCCTACAGAGAAGTCATCCATCATAGGAGTCGATCGCTGTGTGGGAGGCGGGTTGTTACCGTTCGAAGCCAGTGACGGAAGGGTGCTATATCATGTAGTGTAGATGTTCAACAAACCGTTGAGAGCCAGCCCGGATAGCCTTGTGGTTAAGGTGTTCGATTCACAATCGTTCACCCCGGGTTCGAGTCCCCGTGGGGGCTCGGTGGATGTGCACTGCTGATGATTCCCAACAAGGATGAAACAGCTGTACAGTGCTTCCATGGTTTTCAATGGTGAGTTGAGCGTTCAAGCTGCATGATGAATCATATTATATACAAATCGAATTTCCTACTAATCAATTACAAATATTAACCAAGCTCTGTAGGTTGTTCATAACGGAATGCCTTCGTTGTACTTAGGCCCCTACAGAGAAGTCATCCATCATAGGAGTCGATCGCTGTGTGGGAGGCGGGTTGTTACCGTTCGAAGCCAGTGACGGAAGGGTGCTATATCATGTAGTGTAGATGTTCAACAAACCGTTGAGAGCCAGCCCGGATAGCCTTGTGGTTAAGGTGTTCGATTCACAATCGTTCACCCCGGGTTCGAGTCCCCGTGGGGGCTCGGTGGATGTGCACTGCTGATGATTCCCAACAAGGATGAAACAGCTGTACAGTGCTTCCATGGTTTTCAATGGTGAGTTGAGCGTTCAAGCTGCATGATGAATCATATTATATACAAATCGAATTTCCTACTAATCAATTACAAATATTAACCAAGCTCTGTAGGTTGTTCATAACGGAATGCCTTCGTTGTACTTAGGCCCCTACAGAGAAGTCATCCATCATAGGAGTCGATCGCTGTGTGGGAGGCGGGTTGTTACCGTTCGAAGCCAGTGACGGAAGGGTGCTATATCATGTAGTGTAGATGTTCAACAAACCGTTGAGAGCCAGCCCGGATAGCCTTGTGGTTAAGGTGTTCGATTCACAATCGTTCACCCCGGGTTCGAGTCCCCGTGGGGGCTCGGTGGATGTGCACTGCTGATGATTCCCAACAAGGATGAAACAGCTGTACAGTGCTTCCATGGTTTTCAATGGTGAGTTGAGCGTTCAAGCTGCATGATGAATCATATTATATACAAATCGAATTTCCTACTAATCAATTACAAATATTAACCAAGCTCTGTAGGTTGTTCATAACGGAATGCCTTCGTTGTACTTAGGCCCCTACAGAGAAGTCATCCATCATAGGAGTCGATCGCTGTGTGGGAGGCGGGTTGTTACCGTTCGAAGCCAGTGACGGAAGGGTGCTATATCATGTAGTGTAGATGTTCAACAAACCGTTGAGAGCCAGCCCGGATAGCCTTGTGGTTAAGGTGTTCGATTCACAATCGTTCACCCCGGGTTCGAGTCCCCGTGGGGGCTCGGTGGATGTGCACTGCTGATGATTCCCAACAAGGATGAAACAGCTGTACAGTGCTTCCATGGTTTTCAATGGTGAGTTGAGCGTTCAAGCTGCATGATGAATCATATTATATACAAATCGAATTTCCTACTAATCAATTACAAATATTAACCAAGCTCTGTAGGTTGTTCATAACGGAATGCCTTCGTTGTACTTAGGCCCCTACAGAGAAGTCATCCATCATAGGAGTCGATCGCTGTGTGGGAGGCGGGTTGTTACCGTTCGAAGCCAGTGACGGAAGGGTGCTATATCATGTAGTGTAGATGTTCAACAAACCGTTGAGAGCCAGCCCGGATAGCCTTGTGGTTAAGGTGTTCGATTCACAATCGTTCACCCCGGGTTCGAGTCCCCGTGGGGGCTCGGTGGATGTGCACTGCTGATGATTCCCAACAAGGATGAAACAGCTGTACAGTGCTTCCATGGTTTTCAATGGTGAGTTGAGCGTTCAAGCTGCATGATGAATCATATTATATACAAATCGAATTTCCTACTAATCAATTACAAATATTAACCAAGCTCTGTAGGTTGTTCATAACGGAATGCCTTCGTTGTACTTAGGCCCCTACAGAGAAGTCATCCATCATAGGAGTCGATCGCTGTGTGGGAGGCGGGTTGTTACCGTTCGAAGCCAGTGACGGAAGGGTGCTATATCATGTAGTGTAGATGTTCAACAAACCGTTGAGAGCCAGCCCGGATAGCCTTGTGGTTAAGGTGTTCGATTCACAATCGTTCACCCCGGGTTCGAGTCCCCGTGGGGGCTCGGTGGATGTGCACTGCTGATGATTCCCAACAAGGATGAAACAGCTGTACAGTGCTTCCATGGTTTTCAATGGTGAGTTGAGCGTTCAAGCTGCATGATGAATCATATTATATACAAATCGAATTTCCTACTAATCAATTACAAATATTAACCAAGCTCTGTAGGTTGTTCATAACGGAATGCCTTCGTTGTACTTAGGCCCCTACAGAGAAGTCATCCATCATAGGAGTCGATCGCTGTGTGGGAGGCGGGTTGTTACCGTTCGAAGCCAGTGACGGAAGGGTGCTATATCATGTAGTGTAGATGTTCAACAAACCGTTGAGAGCCAGCCCGGATAGCCTTGTGGTTAAGGTGTTCGATTCACAATCGTTCACCCCGGGTTCGAGTCCCCGTGGGGGCTCGGTGGATGTGCACTGCTGATGATTCCCAACAAGGATGAAACAGCTGTACAGTGCTTCCATGGTTTTCAATGGTGAGTTGAGCGTTCAAGCTGCATGATGAATCATATTATATACAAATCGAATTTCCTACTAATCAATTACAAATATTAACCAAGCTCTGTAGGTTGTTCATAACGGAATGCCTTCGTTGTACTTAGGCCCCTACAGAGAAGTCATCCATCATAGGAGTCGATCGCTGTGTGGGAGGCGGGTTGTTACCGTTCGAAGCCAGTGACGGAAGGGTGCTATATCATGTAGTGTAGATGTTCAACAAACCGTTGAGAGCCAGCCCGGATAGCCTTGTGGTTAAGGTGTTCGATTCACAATCGTTCACCCCGGGTTCGAGTCCCCGTGGGGGCTCGGTGGATGTGCACTGCTGATGATTCCCAACAAGGATGAAACAGCTGTACAGTGCTTCCATGGTTTTCAATGGTGAGTTGAGCGTTCAAGCTGCATGATGAATCATATTATATACAAATCGAATTTCCTACTAATCAATTACAAATATTAACCAAGCTCTGTAGGTTGTTCATAACGGAATGCCTTCGTTGTACTTAGGCCCCTACAGAGAAGTCATCCATCATAGGAGTCGATCGCTGTGTGGGAGGCGGGTTGTTACCGTTCGAAGCCAGTGACGGAAGGGTGCTATATCATGTAGTGTAGATGTTCAACAAACCGTTGAGAGCCAGCCCGGATAGCCTTGTGGTTAAGGTGTTCGATTCACAATCGTTCACCCCGGGTTCGAGTCCCCGTGGGGGCTCGGTGGATGTGCACTGCTGATGATTCCCAACAAGGATGAAACAGCTGTACAGTGCTTCCATGGTTTTCAATGGTGAGTTGAGCGTTCAAGCTGCATGATGAATCATATTATATACAAATCGAATTTCCTACTAATCAATTACAAATATTAACCAAGCTCTGTAGGTTGTTCATAACGGAATGCCTTCGTTGTACTTAGGCCCCTACAGAGAAGTCATCCATCATAGGAGTCGATCGCTGTGTGGGAGGCGGGTTGTTACCGTTCGAAGCCAGTGACGGAAGGGTGCTATATCATGTAGTGTAGATGTTCAACAAACCGTTGAGAGCCAGCCCGGATAGCCTTGTGGTTAAGGTGTTCGATTCACAATCGTTCACCCCGGGTTCGAGTCCCCGTGGGGGCTCGGTGGATGTGCACTGCTGATGATTCCCAACAAGGATGAAACAGCTGTACAGTGCTTCCATGGTTTTCAATGGTGAGTTGAGCGTTCAAGCTGCATGATGAATCATATTATATACAAATCGAATTTCCTACTAATCAATTACAAATATTAACCAAGCTCTGTAGGTTGTTCATAACGGAATGCCTTCGTTGTACTTAGGCCCCTACAGAGAAGTCATCCATCATAGGAGTCGATCGCTGTGTGGGAGGCGGGTTGTTACCGTTCGAAGCCAGTGACGGAAGGGTGCTATATCATGTAGTGTAGATGTTCAACAAACCGTTGAGAGCCAGCCCGGATAGCCTTGTGGTTAAGGTGTTCGATTCACAATCGTTCACCCCGGGTTCGAGTCCCCGTGGGGGCTCGGTGGATGTGCACTGCTGATGATTCCCAACAAGGATGAAACAGCTGTACAGTGCTTCCATGGTTTTCAATGGTGAGTTGAGCGTTCAAGCTGCATGATGAATCATATTATATACAAATCGAATTTCCTACTAATCAATTACAAATATTAACCAAGCTCTGTAGGTTGTTCATAACGGAATGCCTTCGTTGTACTTAGGCCCCTACAGAGAAGTCATCCATCATAGGAGTCGATCGCTGTGTGGGAGGCGGGTTGTTACCGTTCGAAGCCAGTGACGGAAGGGTGCTATATCATGTAGTGTAGATGTTCAACAAACCGTTGAGAGCCAGCCCGGATAGCCTTGTGGTTAAGGTGTTCGATTCACAATCGTTCACCCCGGGTTCGAGTCCCCGTGGGGGCTCGGTGGATGTGCACTGCTGATGATTCCCAACAAGGATGAAACAGCTGTACAGTGCTTCCATGGTTTTCAATGGTGAGTTGAGCGTTCAAGCTGCATGATGAATCATATTATATACAAATCGAATTTCCTACTAATCAATTACAAATATTAACCAAGCTCTGTAGGTTGTTCATAACGGAATGCCTTCGTTGTACTTAGGCCCCTACAGAGAAGTCATCCATCATAGGAGTCGATCGCTGTGTGGGAGGCGGGTTGTTACCGTTCGAAGCCAGTGACGGAAGGGTGCTATATCATGTAGTGTAGATGTTCAACAAACCGTTGAGAGCCAGCCCGGATAGCCTTGTGGTTAAGGTGTTCGATTCACAATCGTTCACCCCGGGTTCGAGTCCCCGTGGGGGCTCGGTGGATGTGCACTGCTGATGATTCCCAACAAGGATGAAACAGCTGTACAGTGCTTCCATGGTTTTCAATGGTGAGTTGAGCGTTCAAGCTGCATGATGAATCATATTATATACAAATCGAATTTCCTACTAATCAATTACAAATATTAACCAAGCTCTGTAGGTTGTTCATAACGGAATGCCTTCGTTGTACTTAGGCCCCTACAGAGAAGTCATCCATCATAGGAGTCGATCGCTGTGTGGGAGGCGGGTTGTTACCGTTCGAAGCCAGTGACGGAAGGGTGCTATATCATGTAGTGTAGATGTTCAACAAACCGTTGAGAGCCAGCCCGGATAGCCTTGTGGTTAAGGTGTTCGATTCACAATCGTTCACCCCGGGTTCGAGTCCCCGTGGGGGCTCGGTGGATGTGCACTGCTGATGATTCCCAACAAGGATGAAACAGCTGTACAGTGCTTCCATGGTTTTCAATGGTGAGTTGAGCGTTCAAGCTGCATGATGAATCATATTATATACAAATCGAATTTCCTACTAATCAATTACAAATATTAACCAAGCTCTGTAGGTTGTTCATAACGGAATGCCTTCGTTGTACTTAGGCCCCTACAGAGAAGTCATCCATCATAGGAGTCGATCGCTGTGTGGGAGGCGGGTTGTTACCGTTCGAAGCCAGTGACGGAAGGGTGCTATATCATGTAGTGTAGATGTTCAACAAACCGTTGAGAGCCAGCCCGGATAGCCTTGTGGTTAAGGTGTTCGATTCACAATCGTTCACCCCGGGTTCGAGTCCCCGTGGGGGCTCGGTGGATGTGCACTGCTGATGATTCCCAACAAGGATGAAACAGCTGTACAGTGCTTCCATGGTTTTCAATGGTGAGTTGAGCGTTCAAGCTGCATGATGAATCATATTATATACAAATCGAATTTCCTACTAATCAATTACAAATATTAACCAAGCTCTGTAGGTTGTTCATAACGGAATGCCTTCGTTGTACTTAGGCCCCTACAGAGAAGTCATCCATCATAGGAGTCGATCGCTGTGTGGGAGGCGGGTTGTTACCGTTCGAAGCCAGTGACGGAAGGGTGCTATATCATGTAGTGTAGATGTTCAACAAACCGTTGAGAGCCAGCCCGGATAGCCTTGTGGTTAAGGTGTTCGATTCACAATCGTTCACCCCGGGTTCGAGTCCCCGTGGGGGCTCGGTGGATGTGCACTGCTGATGATTCCCAACAAGGATGAAACAGCTGTACAGTGCTTCCATGGTTTTCAATGGTGAGTTGAGCGTTCAAGCTGCATGATGAATCATATTATATACAAATCGAATTTCCTACTAATCAATTACAAATATTAACCAAGCTCTGTAGGTTGTTCATAACGGAATGCCTTCGTTGTACTTAGGCCCCTACAGAGAAGTCATCCATCATAGGAGTCGATCGCTGTGTGGGAGGCGGGTTGTTACCGTTCGAAGCCAGTGACGGAAGGGTGCTATATCATGTAGTGTAGATGTTCAACAAACCGTTGAGAGCCAGCCCGGATAGCCTTGTGGTTAAGGTGTTCGATTCACAATCGTTCACCCCGGGTTCGAGTCCCCGTGGGGGCTCGGTGGATGTGCACTGCTGATGATTCCCAACAAGGATGAAACAGCTGTACAGTGCTTCCATGGTTTTCAATGGTGAGTTGAGCGTTCAAGCTGCATGATGAATCATATTATATACAAATCGAATTTCCTACTAATCAATTACAAATATTAACCAAGCTCTGTAGGTTGTTCATAACGGAATGCCTTCGTTGTACTTAGGCCCCTACAGAGAAGTCATCCATCATAGGAGTCGATCGCTGTGTGGGAGGCGGGTTGTTACCGTTCGAAGCCAGTGACGGAAGGGTGCTATATCATGTAGTGTAGATGTTCAACAAACCGTTGAGAGCCAGCCCGGATAGCCTTGTGGTTAAGGTGTTCGATTCACAATCGTTCACCCCGGGTTCGAGTCCCCGTGGGGGCTCGGTGGATGTGCACTGCTGATGATTCCCAACAAGGATGAAACAGCTGTACAGTGCTTCCATGGTTTTCAATGGTGAGTTGAGCGTTCAAGCTGCATGATGAATCATATTATATACAAATCGAATTTCCTACTAATCAATTACAAATATTAACCAAGCTCTGTAGGTTGTTCATAACGGAATGCCTTCGTTGTACTTAGGCCCCTACAGAGAAGTCATCCATCATAGGAGTCGATCGCTGTGTGGGAGGCGGGTTGTTACCGTTCGAAGCCAGTGACGGAAGGGTGCTATATCATGTAGTGTAGATGTTCAACAAACCGTTGAGAGCCAGCCCGGATAGCCTTGTGGTTAAGGTGTTCGATTCACAATCGTTCACCCCCGGGTTCGAGTCCCCGTGGGGGCTCGGTGGATGTGCACTGCTGATGATTCCCAACAAGGATGAAACAGCTGTACAGTGCTTCCATGGTTTTCAATGGTGAGTTGAGCGTTCAAGCTGCATGATGAATCATATTATATACAAATCGAATTTCCTACTAATCAATTACAAATATTAACCAAGCTCTGTAGGTTGTTCATAACGGAATGCCTTCGTTGTACTTAGGCCCCTACAGAGAAGTCATCCATCATAGGAGTCGATCGCTGTGTGGGAGGCGGGTTGTTACCGTTCGAAGCCAGTGACGGAAGGGTGCTATATCATGTAGTGTAGATGTTCAACAAACCGTTGAGAGCCAGCCCGGATAGCCTTGTGGTTAAGGTGTTCGATTCACAATCGTTCACCCCGGGTTCGAGTCCCCGTGGGGGCTCGGTGGATGTGCACTGCTGATGATTCCCAACAAGGATGAAACAGCTGTACAGTGCTTCCATGGTTTTCAATGGTGAGTTGAGCGTTCAAGCTGCATGATGAATCATATTATATACAAATCGAATTTCCTACTAATCAATTACAAATATTAACCAAGCTCTGTAGGTTGTTCATAACGGAATGCCTTCGTTGTACTTAGGCCCCTACAGAGAAGTCATCCATCATAGGAGTCGATCGCTGTGTGGGAGGCGGGTTGTTACCGTTCGAAGCCAGTGACGGAAGGGTGCTATATCATGTAGTGTAGATGTTCAACAAACCGTTGAGAGCCAGCCCGGATAGCCTTGTGGTTAAGGTGTTCGATTCACAATCGTTCACCCCGGGTTCGAGTCCCCCGTGGGGGCTCGGTGGATGTGCACTGCTGATGATTCCCAACAAGGATGAAACAGCTGTACAGTGCTTCCATGGTTTTCAATGGTGAGTTGAGCGTTCAAGCTGCATGATGAATCATATTATATACAAATCGAATTTCCTACTAATCAATTACAAATATTAACCAAGCTCTGTAGGTTGTTCATAACGGAATGCCTTCGTTGTACTTAGGCCCCTACAGAGAAGTCATCCATCATAGGAGTCGATCGCTGTGTGGGAGGCGGGTTGTTACCGTTCGAAGCCAGTGACGGAAGGGTGCTATATCATGTAGTGTAGATGTTCAACAAACCGTTGAGAGCCAGCCCGGATAGCCTTGTGGTTAAGGTGTTCGATTCACAATCGTTCACCCCGGGTTCGAGTCCCCGTGGGGGCTCGGTGGATGTGCACTGCTGATGATTCCCAACAAGGATGAAACAGCTGTACAGTGCTTCCATGGTTTTCAATGGTGAGTTGAGCGTTCAAGCTGCATGATGAATCATATTATATACAAATCGAATTTCCTACTAATCAATTACAAATATTAACCAAGCTCTGTAGGTTGTTCATAACGGAATGCCTTCGTTGTACTTAGGCCCCTACAGAGAAGTCATCCATCATAGGAGTCGATCGCTGTGTGGGAGGCGGGTTGTTACCGTTCGAAGCCAGTGACGGAAGGGTGCTATATCATGTAGTGTAGATGTTCAACAAACCGTTGAGAGCCAGCCCGGATAGCCTTGTGGTTAAGGTGTTCGATTCACAATCGTTCACCCCGGGTTCGAGTCCCCGTGGGGGCTCGGTGGATGTGCACTGCTGATGATTCCCAACAAGGATGAAACAGCTGTACAGTGCTTCCATGGTTTTCAATGGTGAGTTGAGCGTTCAAGCTGCATGATGAATCATATTATATACAAATCGAATTTCCTACTAATCAATTACAAATATTAACCAAGCTCTGTAGGTTGTTCATAACGGAATGCCTTCGTTGTACTTAGGCCCCTACAGAGAAGTCATCCATCATAGGAGTCGATCGCTGTGTGGGAGGCGGTTGTTACCGTTCGAAGCCAGTGACGGAAGGGTGCTATATCCATGTAGTGTAGATGTTCAACAAAACCGTTGAGAGCCAGCCCGGATAGCCTTGTGGTTAAGGTGTTCGATTCACAATCGTTCACCCCGGGTTCGAGTCCCCGTGGGGGCTCGGGTGGATGTGCACTGCTGATGATTCCCAACAAGGATGAAACAGCTGTACAGTGCTTCCATGGTTTTCAATGGTGAGTTGAGCGTTCAAGCTGCATGATGAATCATATTATATACAAATCGAATTTCCTACTAATCAATTACAAATATTA
>CANUEZ040000162.1:1800000-2087500 GCA_948099385.1 Fasciola hepatica
TGAAAATAAATCTTGTATCATTTTTACACACAGGCTTATATTCCATCATTTTTGTAACTTACCGATGATGACATCTGAATTCAGAGCATAAATACTTGTCACATATAAACAGCCTACGCGGGTTTCTGTCCCGGAGCCTCGCAACTACTTGTTATTTGTTAGTGAAATATAATTATATCATTCTGCCTTTGTGGTGTTAAGTGCGAGAAGAAAAACGTGCATACAGGTACCCTTCTGCATGAGGTTCCAGTAGATCTGTTTATGGAAATGACTCACCATTCACGGATTTCCAAAGTTCAGTTTAGCGTTTCTGGTGCATGGTGAATCATTTGGGTAACGTTCATTTTTAAACAACTGGTAACTAATTTTCAGACTCCGTTTGTTTAGTCACTGATCTAAACTTTATTTGCAATTACCAGTAGAATGCGCTAGACAGATAACGGCAAGTTTGTCTCAATTGTAGGTTGATTAGCATGTACGTGCAGTGTCTTCTGTTCTACCAGTGCTTGATAGCAATCGTTTTGATCATCCATCGTGCTACTTGTAGACTTCGTCTGCACAACCCGCAACGTGATAATCAACCTCATGGAGTAACAACATCAGCATAGCCGAATGAAGTTGAGTGTAGTGATAATCTAGATCTACGGTATTGAAAGCCCACGTGGACGGTTCTAGAATGATTCTGTTTGCGATCCACTTAATCTCACCTCTACGAAACTGACTGATATGCCAAAGGAGCCAAATTGATCGAATAAGTTATATAAATTTAGTCCCATGAACCAACAAAAGTTGAATGCTTGCGCTTCAGTTGCAGACTCATCAGCTGATTGATACTTCGTGATATCTTGCTTTTGAGTTAGACGTTCTGTCCGTTGAAAGTTGTCAAACCTCCCAACACTGTGTTCTTAGCTGAACTGTTCAAACAGGTCCACGATGTGTTCAAATCATTTTCCTTAGCGAAATACGAGTTTTAGTATGGAACTCATGCATAGCTACACTGATCCACGACTTTCCTATGGGAACATTTTGATCCTGTGAAATTCCTCTCCGGCGATGCCTGCATTTTAAGCTTCTGTAGACCAACCGTTCTGTGTTTTGAAATTTCCGTTGAGCATTGATATAGTTTCTCTGGACTATTCGAACGAAGTCTCTTCAAACGAAGGCAATAAAGGACACAGCCTAGAAGTTCGTAACAGGTAAATTACAAGGACTGATTTGTCTACTAGCATTTAGAACTGTTGTATGTTTCAGATTTAAAGAGAAATGACGATCAGTTTTGGGCTTTTACGGTAAAACCCCAGGTAACATTTTTGAATAACGCTAAAACTTCGTATTTGTATCTACAGGCCTGAGAAGAAGCGTCGAAAATACTGATCTGTATTCGCAGCGTGAAGTTTTCTAATTTATCAGTTATGTGCAACCATTCATAGCACTCAGCGAAACCCAACTAATTGGGGAAACGGCGACCCGATTGGACGATCACGTTAGCCTTTTGAAAGGCATTAATTGGCCTCCTATCAACTTTCGTACACTGCTGTTCCAAATCAGGCATGGATCTTCATGTGAGTCATTTCGGCCCAGGATCACTGCGTTTTTTCGTGTCACAACCCACTTGAGAAGCCCACGCTCACTTCAGTCATTTGACTTCCATATGCTGTTGATCTGACACGTTCAGCCATTCTTCCTAGGCTGACTGGTTTAAGCAAATACTAACCATTGGGACAAATTTAATTGTTTTGTTTGTAGTACTTGTAGTATGCACCTGATGAGATATATCAAAATGTAGTCGGGTACAAATTATGCAAATTCAGTGTGCCGTATTGCCTTTACCAAAAGAAGCTCTTCCCTGTCTGGACAACTATGAAAAATTATGCGTGCTTGACTTCTTCTCAGCACGATCCTCTTCAAATATGAGCTTCGGTTTTCTGATTTCAAACCTGGAAAATCCATCACATATACAAACAGAACATTTGGACTGGGTGTCCACATTTCACATCGAGAAGGATATAGTGGCCACAGTGAAAACTCAAGGGTTTTGGGAAGGAATCAAACGTGTTGTGCATATTATCCAATGGTTGAACGGTTGGTTCCAATGAGGAACAGTATCACCATGGATACTCAGAAGAACTGTAATACTTGCGTTTGGGAAGCATTCATCTCATGCTCACGTCACCTTCCGCTGAATACAACAACTGAATGTAACACTGATATGATATTTTCATATAATCGATTTTCAAAATCCCACTATCGATTTGATTCCTCGAAAATCAAATCAATTTATTCATTCTGTTACTTGAAGAAAGGTTAAGCCGACTCGTGTTTCAAACGAAGTTTATTCACAGAAACACACTGGATCGAAGAAATGCCACTAATCCCGTTTTGATCGGCCTTCTCAAAAGAAATTGCTTTGATTATTAATCATGGTCAACGGAAATTCCTGGTAGAATGAGTTTCACTTGATAAACCATTGAGTGTCTTGGCGAAATCGTGAAAGATCTGATAAACAGTATTGCATATGGCAGATTCAAACTTTTCGGACGATTTTCACAACAGATAAACCAATCTCTTGACAATTCTCGCTCAAATATCACCAATATTTGCCCATCTTTCGTCCTAAAATTGATCAATCTGCTTCTTGAAATGCTAATGAGTCATCAGTCTGCACATCAGCTCTGAGATTATTTATTGAAATATTTTCTGGACCGACTCATTTACGTCGATTTCTAAGATCGAAATCATTTTGGCGCGTGATCTTCTTCTTCTTCCGAAACACTGAAATTAACTAGATCATTGTCGGTAACTCCCTTCGGAAACCACTTCTTCGATGCTGGTTCATCCAGCTATTTGCATACGATCGACTACACTTTTGGCGCAATTCATCAACAACATTGTCGTAATCAACCTGTGGTGAGAATCATGCCATGGAGGTATTGAATACCCGTCATAAACATAATTTAACATGTTATCCAGGACCGCGAGTACGCAACAATAAAAACTCATCTTTTATTACAATGCCTTCCGCATTCATCCTTGCGCTTCTAATCATGGGGAGCATCACTTGGCAAAATCGTGGCGAGCAGAGAGATACGAAAACACGGAGATGAATTGGTAAAACAGCAACAGTGTATGCTATATTTATTTTGACAAATTTCAGTAAATGCAAGTATGCAAGAGAATGTTCGTGAGCAGTGTTCCAGATGTGCCAGCTGTGTTACACCGGACAAAATGGTTGATTTTGAGGCCACCCTGGAAGCTGGCCAAGAAAGATCCATTTCCTCCTCGGTCAGGATACATATTCCATATCATCCTTACTTGCTGACCCATCTTTCAGTCAATTGCTTTTCCTGGAGTGTCAGCTAAAGTAAGCAAAGTAAGGCGAAGATCAGAAAAGAGAATGAAATTGGAACTTATTTGGAGAAAAAATACGGTACTTTTTTGATGGATTAATAATAATTTCAATACAAATACTGTTTGATGAGGGGAGGCTTCTAAGCTGGAATTCGTTTCCAGCCAAAAATAGCCATTCATTGTAGAAAGTGTAGTGAAGCATGTGAGAATACCTTTAAAAATGCGGCACAATAAAACAGTGCACTAAAATGGTGTTGGCACGGCACTGATGGAAAAAGTGACACACACCACTCTCACAACATGAATCGCTTTGACGCGCATCAAATTAGGTCAAATTATCTTTGTGAAGACCTACAATACTTATGTTGATGACCGATAACTAGTTTGCTACTAATAATGGTGCTGCTAGGATCACGGTTTTACCTACAAGAATCGGTATTGTCGTTGAGATGAGCAAGAATGTCCCGCTAACCATACGAACACAAGTGGTCACACTAGTTGAGACTACAAGAGGAAAGCTGATCGAACTCTTGAACCCTCAAAACGTTATTTGAGCATACTGCTGTTTTCATTTATCTAGGAGTCAACGTAAGCTCGATGACCGACTGTTGACAGCCATGTACACATACATTCGCACACCTGTAGATTTGTGCTATTGGGGTATTTCTGCTGTCCCGGGTCGCTTGCTCTATCGATCCACGCATGACTGCCTTTAACCTGCACCGTGCCCACCTGCACATAACTTGGCAGTTTGTCATTGTTCGTCTACCAATGTATGCGTTGCTCACGCACTACGATCTTAAAAATGATTGGTAGGTCACCGTACACTTGTCCCTGCTGTTCTCTGATTGGTTCCAGGCCGTGTCGACTGCGTTCTGTCCCCGTGATACCTCGTTGTTCATTCCGGTTGGTTGCTCTTATCGAATCACACGTTTTGCAGTCAGACTGCCTAATGGACGAGTATGAATAAGCACGGATGACAATAAAAGGTTCACAGATATATGCCTTGAAATCACGTTTTGAAATGAAAGCGAATCTATTACTCCAAAGTGGACTAAAATAGGACAAACTCATGCTCCGCAGCAAGTGAGCTAAGTCTGGGACTCACAGGTAGTGCTAATTAGATCCGATCGACAAGTGGTCTAGATCAACAGGAGTTCGTTGTTCAGCTACATCAATGTGTGTACTACTGAAAATGCAAACGAATCGATTATCAGCCTGTTCTAGCCTGTTCTAGCCTGTTCTAGCCGATTCTCTCAGTGTCATTATTACCTTCTCTTTCCGTGAACTGTTGAATGAACACCTTAGTCGTGTTGCTTCGGAGATGACGTTAATCATTCTTCACGGAAGACTTCCATATACCGTAATTTTGACACCCTGACAGTCTGATAGAAAATCGAAGATTGGAAATGAATGAAGTTTGACGTCATAGTGGTTCTAATGAAATTTCTTGAATTGTTTCAGCTTCAGATCTGCATTATGCGAGCCAGCGTCAATTGTGACTGATCATATTTTGACAAATTCGATATAAACGACCATTGTTATACACAGTACTGGGCACAGTTCACTACCCACTTTAGATGAAAAATTTCCACCTCCGTGTTAATCTGATCGCGTCGTCTACCCAATAATCATTGGCCAAACGGTACGAATAAGGAAGCCTAAGAAATATGATTTCGAGGCACCCGCAAGGTACAATTCATGCTTTTGAGCGGTAAATGTGGCACACGAGTCACACGAAACAGCCTATCAGCGATACTGTTATTGCTTATTTATTGAATATCGGGTAGTGCGGGCACTGGCTGTGCACCCACGGTTTGTAACTATTTCGTCCGTGCGCCTCATTTCCCACAAATTTGCAATACAGTCATGTTCACTTGGTATCGATCACCTAGCTCAGACTGTGATTCTCATTATATTCTGGTAGCTGAACTTGGAGTTGAAGTTGCGAACGTTTCGTCACCAGTCGACTTGACGTCCTCAGTGCGCAAGTGAACGTCTTCGTACTGTGTTTTACTTCTCGGAGTCACTAACTCAAACTTGGCTTTATATTCACAGATGGACTCGGATCTGTATGGCTGCTTTTTAAGTAAATCAATAAGGAATACTTACACCTGAGGAAATGCATGTTGATAAAACGTACAAATACGAAATTCGTCACCCGCGCACGGATAATATGTATAAATGTTGCTCGTCATTATTCGCCAGGTTCGTCTTTCAACACTTGTTTACTCACTCTATTGTCTAATAAATCCCTACGGCTCTCTGTCTTTCATATTTTCCTGAGAACACCCAATGTGTCATTGAGGTATAAATAGAAATACCCTGCACCAAGGATGCGCTCCGTTTGCGAGTTCACTTTCATGTCCAAATTGGAGGGACCTAGACGCAACCCCAGAGGGACTCCATCCATCTGACGGTACGATTCACCAATGAAGGCAAACTGGATTATTTACTGGAATACTGATATCGATTTCGTTTTGTGCACTGATAACATCCAACTCATTATTCGTTTCTAAGAATTGAATCTTGATAAACACAGATTTCACTTCCGGGAACGCCATCCTTATTTCGTTGTCCGGTATTCAGTTCGATGAATTGGAATTTATTTAATACTCCAGCTGGCGATACGTCAGCAAACCTGTTCACGTGTATCTACTAGCCATCGGGGAACTGAATGGAATGGGGATGCACCCATGCTGAGTATCGATTTCATCGGCGTTCCTTATTTAGGAATCTTCGGTAGTACGGAAAGTCGAGGAATAGTGGTGCCAGGTGGTTTAAACTGTTCTACACTTGTCTGGGAGATGGAATTCAAATCTTATTGGCAGACATATTCATTACTAGGCTGCGAAATGAGACACATCGCAATACAATAGATGGTCTACCTAACTACTGTCGATATGCAGATGGTGTTTTCGTCCTAACTGACAGATACAAACTATCAGTGTCATTAGTTAATGAGTTCAACCGGGTTCATCAGGCTGTTAATTTTACGTCGGCGGTGGAAGGGAAAACTCTACACTTTTTCGATGCATATTTCGTAAGAAGTGAAGATGGATAACCACTCCGTCACATGGATCGTAAACCAGCATGGACAGGTCCACACCAGTTTTGCCAGCTTTGTAGTTCTGAAATAAAACCAAACGTAATTCGATCCCTCGCATGTGGAGTGTGAATAGGTAGTCCACCTGGGACGATGCATGAAGAAGGAGATATGTTGAAGCAAACACTTTTGGATAACAGATACTCCGAACATTTGGCTTAGAGAAAAAATCAAGCTGATTAAAGAGACAGGTGATAAGAACCTTTTGGAAGAAATAACTGTACGTTCAACTCCCTTTCAACCAAAAAAACAGAAGCGAGTTACTTGTAGGACGTAGAACAGCTACTTGCCGCATCGCGTGCCAATCTCACCAGCCGATCGGTGGTCCAAACGAACCCCCGGGACAACTTACCTGTCATTATTTATTTAATGCTAACCTATTCTTTTATTTGCTCATGTTCGGCACACTATTCAAGTGGAACGATATGACAGTCAAATCAGATAATCGAAGCGCACAAGCCAGTTAGACTGACGATGCAAAACAGAAAGGCAGTCACCGATGCAGCAATGACGCACTGGACACTATGTAGATAAAGACGCTTTCAAAATAGTCTACGAAGTCCCTACGGAGGCACCAAAAGTCGCTCAAAAACAGAATCCATCAACAGCGGAGGTCTAAACGATCAAAAAAAAAAAACAATTCATTACTTTGCTCCAGAAAGCTTTTTGTGGAGGCACTCCAACTGCCCTGGTCTCGATCCCAGACCGATCGTCGAAATCAGTGAGACCTAGACGCTGACCCTTTGGTTGAAACCGAGAGTTTATTATTCCCGAAACCCATGTCCCCATTCTCATTGGTCCTTCCTTAACCACGGAAGACCAACAATTCCCTAATGGTCTTCCTCTTTACCGGTCAGCACCAACTTCTGTGACTATCAAATCACATTTTGACGCATACATATTTCGCATAGTATGCTTTTCCAACGTATAAATGTTCTGGGTATGATTCTCTAGTTAACTATTCCACGAAGGGCAACTATTCATACTCCTGACATACAAATAAGATGACTGTAGATGGAACCCGTACGGAGTGTGAATGCATGTGGAATATTTCACTGATGAATACTTGTTAGACACGATTAATGAGCTATAATACAAGTAAATCCGTTGTGCGTATAGGGGGAACACTACCCACTGATCTAAGTACTGCTTTCTTTCAACTGTGAGGGGATGTGTTGATATATTTTCCAATGGACAGCATGATAGTTCAGCGAGCAATCAGCACATTTTCACTTGTCCCGAATTCAGGTCAAGACTGGAACGAAAGAAGCGGACCGAAGAACCAGTCAGATGCCAACTTTTGGCTGAATCGAATCAACCAATTAGGTTTGTTTTCAGACTTATCACGCAGAATTGCTAGCTGTGAATAGCAGGCGAACCAATGAGTGTGCGGACCAGGATTTGGCTATCACCATAATGGCTCGTGAAACAAAAACTGTCGTTTCTTACTAATAAATTGAGATGATTCAAAGTCAGAGAAGATTTCTCGCTGGGTTCAGGGAGACAGATCAGAGCACCGAAATTTGGATAGTTTCTGACGCGCTCGACCATCATAAAATAATAATAACAATATAAAAAATATACTTGTAAGTGTAAAATCACTTCACGTTCTACCTAGTGATTTATAACAGTCAGGGCATCTCGATATTGGTTGGACCATTTTCGTTTATAATTCTCATCCCACTTTGTATTTGTTCCATTTCGTAAAAAGAAACCGGTCAGCGTGATCTCTAAAGCATGGAATTGGGGGAATCGTGAATGATAAGCAAGATATTTTATTCCCGATTTTGAGGAGAAAATAGTTCAGAACGCTCACATTAGCAGTGTTGGGTGTCGTACATGCACGACCGATTGATACGCCGTCAGTTGTCACATATTTATAATATGATACACCAAGTGTTATGCGTGCTCTGACACTGTATATCATTGGCTATTTCCTACTTCAGTACCCGTTGATTTCGTCACTTATTGATCATCACATACCTGTGCTAATCGCTGTTAGTCAAGCTCAGAAAATACTTTTCTGTTGGCAGTGCAGTCGTCCTTCTTGCTGCTCTTGCGTGCGTTCATTCACGAACCGAAACGAGTAACGTCTTATTTTCCATAGTCCATCGCCAGCGGTATAAAAACGCCGACCATTGAAATCATAGTAGAATCACCCTCACAATTATTGACGATCGGATCCGGAGGGATCTCAAACAAAAATCCGTAAACCTTGTATTTTAGGTGATAGCTTGTCTCCAAAACTGTTCACATGACCAACACAGGTAAATGACTTGTCGAGTTAATAGACGGGACTAGGGGATGTAAAATGCTCAAGAAAAGTCTTCTCGAAACTTGGAAGAAAGGTGATTGATTCCTTCACCGGTGCATTTCACCTTGAAGGGTGTGCTGAGCTTCCCCGGTGGGGTCCCAGAAATAAGGGCACTCACTGGTTAGATATAATGATAGATATTACTAGATGTCACGACCAGGGGAGTACATGTGTGCTCATGATTTCTCCATTCAGTTGCTGTTATTTTGTAGGATTATTTCCTTACCTTTAAGACTAATAATTATTTTGATTTCCAGCTGAGGCTTACCTCATGAGAATCCAACTAGAAACCGGGAAAACGGCATATGATATTCCAAGCTGCTCTGAAGTACTGTGCTAAGCATTTTGGAGCATTATAGTCTTGGTCAGTCGGACTACGACACAACCCTACTGGGGAACCACTCGTGAGTGGGTTCTTGATTTGGTCATTTACACTCTGAATAGCAAGCTGAACATTCAGCCAGCAAACACGAATAATTTTGCCCCTTGTACTGGACCGGTTGATTTGGAGATTTAATTTGGATCCGTTATGGTCCTAATAGATGAGGTGTGGTAGTGAGGTTAGGTGGACTCAAAATTATCTTATGCCGATGATTTCTCAACGAGGCATAAGCATATCTTTTAGCCTCGTACGAATACTGAGCTTCAGAGAATGATAGTCACATTATTCTGGGATGATGTAGGAAATTACGCATGCGGCTCCAATGAGTCAGACATCGTAACCAAATGGACAATAGCGGGATGTGACCGAGAGTGAAGGGATTTGAACATCATATCTCGGAGGTGAAAATGGACCATCTTTTGCAATCATCAGCAAGGACAGTTAGACAGT
The DNA here is from genome assembly GCA_948099385.1 of Fasciola hepatica. NCBI lineage: Eukaryota > Metazoa > Platyhelminthes > Trematoda > Plagiorchiida > Fasciolidae > Fasciola > Fasciola hepatica. The sequence goes on from CANUEZ040000162.1 coordinate 1,809,601, forward strand.
CCATAAAATTGGGCAGTTAGTCAGCGGCACCTAACCAGAATGTTTCAACCAGATGTTTCGTGTGGGTTTACACAAACTCGATTTCCAAATAGGAGCTTTCAAGATTGGGCTCACTTTTGTATGGTTTTATTAGATCTTCCGGAAGGAAAAAAATAAATTTCAAAATCTGCGGCTTATATGAGTGGTTTACATTTCAAGAAAGCAATAAAACAATCTAATCAAATTAGCTGAACCACGGTCATTGTATTACATTATGATTGTTTTCAAATTAGTGTTATCTCAACGAATAAACAAAAAAATGAACATTTTCATTTTGAAGAATAAAATGCGCGCTGTATCAAACTGGTAGTAGATGCCACGCCATTCGTCTGCGGATGGACAATGAGGAACTTGGAAACTCCTCTAGTGTGCACGGAGTCGGGTCTAGTTGGAGATTCTCTCGTGACATCAAAAGAGAGAACTTTCAGTATACGTCTTTGGACCACAAATAAACCCACCATATTCTATACAGAGTACGAATGACTTTGAATAGTATCGAATAATAATAACATTTGTCTTATTCGACCAATTACAAATGTCAGTTTAAGATCGTGAACCTTCATCCAGCGTTTCACATTAAGTAGCAGGTAAACTTAGCTATGCAACACCATGGATAAAAACTGAAATGGTTTATGCGGAACGTGGATGGATAGATCCACTCAACTGTAATTATTAAATAATGGTGCATGATGAGTAAATCATGCAATAAACATGCTCGTTAGGACAGTGGCAGTAATCGTCCACAAAGCCCAAAACAGTAGTGGTAGTAGTAGTAGTAGTTTCATGTACCAAAACGATTTATGGACCGTGAGAACAAAGAATTGGAAAACATGAAACGTATAAACTATGCGAGGGGAAATGAAGTGTACTCTATAGTATTATTCACAGCAGTATTGTTAGTGGTTGCTATTCATGAGGTTAAGGTAACCCTTTGTTCCGAATAATTGGAAATCATTCATGGGTTTTGCAGTGCGAAAAAACTATATTTCTCAAATATGCTCACTGTTACCTGTGGTACTAGCGATAATAGTGGAAATAACAGACTTACTCGTTGTAGTACCACTAATAACAGTAGTAGTAGTAGTAATGCCAGTGGAAAATGATAGTACTATCTGCCTTATTACGAAATACCAGATGGCAGTGGTAGAGGTGAACTGTTTGTGAAATTGTTCACGGTTATCAACACTGAAATCACCGATGCCAGTCGTGCGATGTGTTTCATGGGTGTATCATTTCGCTGTTGGAAATCCACATCCGTGGTGATTATCCACCAGGATCCAACTGGAATTGACATCCGTGCTGCTCGACTGACAGTCGGGCGAGCATATGTACACCACCACCATCACCGTCACCATAACAACAACAACAACACAACAACACGTCATATTGTCCACATACACACAACAATCAGGCTATCCGGGCGGACTCCCAACTGACTGTTTCACGTTGACTCAACATAAATGTTATTTTTTTACTTCCCCCAGTTATCAAATGAAAATCTACAATAATTCTGAAATGAGGTCGCGGGCAGTCAGAGATAAAAAGATGACGGATGGTGGTCTGATTTGAACCTGAGAAGTCTAGGTCTGCGATCCCCAGTGATGACAACTGGACGATCGTTGGCATTTCTTTTATCAATTCGGGACGCTAACAAATCAGTACCGAAGATCTTCGTGGTCAAAGTGAATTAAATGAAGGATACCAGAACAATAACTCACTACCGTGGTAGTCACAGACAATATACACCTTTTCTGTTAGAGGCGGGTTTGAAGTGAAAGAAATGAAGGATAATACAACCGTAATACATTTTCATGTATGTCACAGGTGAATAAATTATTCAGAAGGCTGTAAGAATCATTTCCTGAAAAATGAACTGATCTGTTACCAGAAAAATGCAAACAAAATTAGGGAAACCCCAAATTATTCTCACGGTGCGCCGTTAAGACGAAAGCAGAGCATTGTTCGTGCGTTTAATTTGTCTGAATTTCTTCATTTCACATTCACCCAATCATGGTTGAAAGGTGGGGGGTTGGAATTACAGGCCAAACAACTTTTGTACTATATAAATACGCTGCAAAACTTGTAAGCACATTGATTGTCGTCAGTGCAACCTCCCACTGGAAATGCTACCATGTGGTGGTGTCTCTGTTTGGTTCTGGTGTTCATGGCTTTGTTTGAATACAATGTGGATCCATGCGATTCATCCCAGAAGTAAGTCTTTGCCCGGCTATATAATTCTGTCATATCTAAGCTGAGATCATAAAAATGACTTTGCAAGCAAAAGTTTGATTGATAGAACACATTTTACCTGTTCTGTGGTATCTCATTTACGGTGTGAATATACGTCACACAGAATGTTCGCTTTGCATCTGCATGAAAACGATCAACTGGCAGATGAAGCAAAGACTGACAGAATAGATGGTATTACGCGATTGCTTTTGATTAACTAGTACTTTAGATATGTAAATATGAGGGAAAGAATATTTGGACGGTTAATCTAAAAGAGAATCAACACAAGATGGAGAACAAGCTGATTTTCAGTGGTTCATACTCATGCCAGTACACCACATTTTATTTTGTTTTGTTCACTTAACATTGTTCATATAAAATGTGATGCAGTGCCATGATTATGAATCACTGATAACGTGTTTGTTGGCCACCTTTTGTTCTTATTCATGTGCCCCGTGGGATTGTTCGGACAATAACAGAGAATCCCCGTGAATGGATAACATCACTGTGCAGACCAAAACAGTGAAAACGACCACTTCCGTTAAGATAACATTCGAATGCAAAGGCACCGTGGCTTCAGCAGATCAGAATGGTCAGAAGGGAAATGGAGTGTGTTAGTAATACTTTTTTTACTTTTTCTGATCACATTCAAACCATTGTGTTGTTAGCTGAAAGGAACACGCCTTGGGCGTAAATTCCGCAGCATAACTTGTTTCGGCGTGGTAATCAGAGAGTCGACGGGCTATTGTTATCTACGAACAAAGTAACGGGAACTAGCATGATTCCAGCCCCCCGGATTTTAGAGGAGTTATGGTGGATTGAACCAAGAGACCACCATTGGAATTTAGTCACGGATGCAGTACACCAGAATACGAACAACGGCCTGAGCGACAAAATTGAGTCCTCTTGGTGTGTGATTTCCCAAAGTGACATTAGCAGCAGGCAAAAATAGCCAATGAATGTGCCTCGCGTCACTGAGAAGTTTTCTGACCATCATGGCGATCATTACCATGTATTTTCTCGCTGGCCTTCTGATTGCATTGCGAGCAGTACACAAATAGGATGAACAAGATGTGATTTGGATTTCTCCAACTGATCAATGTTGTGTTCACAAATTCAGTAACAGAAAGAAGGCGCACGTGTACGAGTGTACGTGTATTCAGTACAAACGTACGGCAGGCACAAGTACAGGCAAGCAAGTAAAAAAACCAACGCGTCCGCAAGAGCGTGAGTCAAATCTATATACAGTCGAAAGAGCAAGACAACTGTACAATCGGGTCAAGCTGCACAAGATCATGCAACATGTGCTGGAGTGCGATTGGTCAATACTGTCCGACGCGAAGCACGGCAAACGTCAGCTGTGCATGTGTGTTTGTGTGTGCGTGTGTGCGTGTGTGCGTGTGTGCGTGTGTGTTCGGGATTATCTTTTAAAGCACATGCCTGTTCAGGCCGAACACAACAATCAAGTTGTCAGGCTTCCGAATAAATTTCAAAGGTTGATTGTAGGAAACGTGTTGGTACAACTTCTAAACGTCTAACCCGAATCTGGTTTGAGCGTTTGACATGCATCTTTAAACAGGTGATCGGGTTTGGAAATTAACTTCACTCAGATGACTTCTTCGGGTCATATATCGATTGGACCACATTTGGGACTTTGTCAACTACGGTTAGATTAAAAACTTTGTTCACAATTGTGGTCACTGTTGATTTCATTGGTAAACTGTTGTGTTCAGGATTGGATACACACAAGTCCCAGTCCCAGTAGCTGCATTAGCATTAGCATTAGGATGCACATAATGTGACAAAAAAAACGCAGTAAGTTAACCAGTATCAGTGCAATGGAGGATGAACACTAGATATGCTCGAATTCGAGCGAGAAAAAGCTGGGATTTGCAAGTAACAGCACAGCTTCGGAGATTTGTTATGCCATGATATCCAGCTGACCTGGGAATAGTCCACTTGTTTCCACAGAATATACTTAGCAGAAAGTCTTGACAACATTCGTTCAAAGGTTGGAAACTTATTGCAGGTGAATCTCGGGTGCCTGGCTGTATGCACAAACATATGACGCAGGTCCACTGACCGCGAGGCCAGATTTCGTGTTCAGAATTCATAGAACACAGTGCACGACAGATTCATTTACTAGCACATTACTGAACATTTACGTAAGCAGATAAGCAAGAAAGAAGTGAATCATCTATTGGCAATCACCAGAACGATAAGCAGGAACAAAAAATCAATGTCAGTCACACGCGTACCTAGCCGAATGTGATTAGTTAACTGAAACAAAGCACAGTGTGAGATAGACAGGCATCGTGCACGCGAGTGCAAGATCAACGGACCTGGAATGTATCACATGCGAATGCCAATGACACGTGGGTTGGTCACACAACATAAACCACTTCAAATCTGCCTTCTGCAACAGGTGTTTTACCATGTCATTTTACCACGTTTCCTTGGTTCGAGTTATCTGTCAAATGCCTGTGACTAATGACACTTTGCTTATTGGCTATGCCAGTGAAGTTGTCCTCCGTATTTCACATTATATTGGCTCTGTTCGGACACTCTTGAAGTGAAAAATCACTGAACTCACCAAATGATCTTCCAGCGTGAACATAGAATCGAACTTTCCCAACTGCCTCTATATTTGGTTTTTTCTTCGCAATAACACTGATTGTTCTGATCTTCATCCATCTAATCCAGACTTTTAGACGGCGAGCACAGTGCAAAATCGTCGTCTGCCAAATACCACGTAGTTTCGGCTGAGACTATTTCTGGTCCGATCATGGTAAAACTGTTTTTCTAAAAATACTCGTCTAACATTTTATGGGCTACGACTGAAGTTCCATACTTCGCCACCCTACTGAATTAGATGTTTTGTATTCGCCACTTGCTTTATACACGGGCGAAGAGCCCGTTTTTAGAATCGAAGGGTGGTTCTTCAAAATTTATCCTGATGGCTAGTTAAAGATAACCTGCAGAACGAGCACACGTGAACCCAATTTTCGAATTTTCATGGAATAAGTATGGTATCCTATCTGTACCAGATACATCAAATAACTGTATTGATGTAGTGGGATCCCCTGCGGCCAGCTTATTCTCCCTGTTATAACATAACAGTGTTAGATATGCCGTTAGATTTCTTCAAGGATAGTGGATAACCAATTATATCTTCTCAATCCAAAAGCTAGCAAATGTGCGTGCATGTCTTCTACTAGGTGTCACCCAATTCAGGCAGATTATTGCATTTTCTAACACCTGCTATCACTCATAACTACTTACCAATGCTAAATATCATTGCCAACAAGCTTGAAAGCCGACAAAGCTAAAATCGTTTTCATTCTTCGTTGCTCGAAACCTCGTCTACTTTTTCCCATGGTAATTTGGAAACTTGTCTGCCAAGTATCCACATTCGATTGCATAAAGCAATGAACTAATTCGACTTTAAATATAACTAGGGATTTCCAAAAGAGTGATGTTCTTCGACTGGCGGTTTTCAAATGGTCATCACGATGGGATTCGGACGCATATGTCCCATGTTCGAATCCTTCGTCAGCCATCGGCTATCCCAAATGGAAGCCTCTAATTGGCCACGACCACCTCCCTCAGATATTGGACTATGTCATGTATCGGAATGCCTAAGAGATTCGTTTTCGGCAATTCAATGTAGGTTTTCTTTTGGAAGATGCGTTTTCCCGGCTCCGTTTGTTATGGTTCGAAAATTCAATGACTTCAGATGCTGCTCGCCTATTCGTTATGATAATCGAATCATCAAAAAGCTTCATTTTGTTCAACTTCCAATTGGCCAACCAATACGAAATCACCACACATCAATAAGATTTAACCAAAATAACCAAAACATGTGACTGTTTCCGGAATTTATGCTACTGTGAATTGTGTTAAACTGCTTTTGATATCGCCCCAGTTAGACACGCGGAAACGAATAGTTTTCTAATAAGCCGAAAAGATGGACCTTGTAAACGTACAGCAACGTGACCTTCGGCAGTGGTTTGATGTTGGATATTCAAAAGAAAACTGTTTTCCTTTCTTTTTTAACTGGAATAGCATAACACAGATCAACGGTCAGCTTTCACCGCAAGGTTGCACATATTTGCAGTGGGATGGCTATCCACGAAGTGTTCAGGATCTCACTACACTATTAGTAATAGTCGGCAATCTGATGCTGAGATTTGGAGTAATGCAGAACAATCACATTAGTTCACAGTATTTCGAGCACGACATCGAGCCGGGTGACGGTGGACTGCCACAACTCCACCATCAATGTGATCGACGCTGGCAGGATTCGCACCTTCCACATGGGCCGAAATTGCATACCATATCAATCATTAGGCGATAAATTATCGAAAAATTTACCAACAATTTATTCTTATGCCATTGAGGAAATTAATATTTGTGTCCCGTTCCTTTCTAACAGATTTCACTGTCAAACTAACCACACTGATGCACTGTGACCAGATTGATAAAACTTTACTTGGATGTGATTCGAAGAAAATGTACCCAATAGTAAGTTAATATCACCATCACAACCCTCCTCTCCAAAACCTCCAGCATCATCACTATTACCAACACAACCCATAGCACTAAACCCACAATCAACAATTGCAACAACACCACCGCCAACAACAACAACAACGACAACCCAAAAGGGGCTAGTTTTCATTTATTCGAAGTGATTATTCTCCCTCCTAGTTTAGTGAATTGGTGAAGTCATCTTCCGTGGACATGGAACTCCGTTCAGTTCGTTGTTTACATGAAGAACCCAATGAAACTTCGAGACTGTTACAATTCGAGCTAGATATGATCGATGTGAAGAAGTTCGGGTTGGACGCAGACAGTGATCAAAAGGTTTTGGACTTAATCTCATCCAAAATGACTGACCCATCCTGCTTCTTTCAAAGTCTCGGTGAGCAGACAAAAAATCCTAATAAAATCGATGACAGTTTGCCTCGTACTTTGAACTCCCTGTGCCGCAGCTGAACAGTCTTGTCTCTTGATTTAAGATCAAAACAAGCAACACAAGTTTTTGAAACGGAGACGAAATTCAAAATTAATTTGCTAGCTTTGTATGAGTAGTAGATGATTTGAACTGTTCATGCACTATATCATGCAGCGGTGATGTTAAACATACTGTTCAGGGTCAGTTCGAATAGCTTAGAGATTAAATGTTCGACAGGCAGGAGTCCCCACACCCCACAAGCACGGAACCTAATTGGGGCTCGATGAATCAGCAAAGCAGATGACAGTTGTAAAGCGACAGAAGAAGTAGGGACGAGGTAAAGTTGCTAATTTCTGAGACTTTGAATGATTCTATGAATGTGAAATTCAGCCTGTCACAGTGAGTAGATCGTAGTGTGTAAGTGTTCGTGTGTTGGTCTGTCTCTTTTGGGTTTCGTTTATTGCAAGGATGGATATTGAGCCTTCGTCCATGATACCTTTGTTCGTGATATTAGTATCATTTTAGGTCAGCAAGGTGTCTTAACCCTCTTTAGACAAGCTTCTCGAGTGAAGATAGTACGTTAATTTCACACTCCACATTGATAAATTACACCACCTTAGAGCACAAATTTCCATTAGACTCAAAATATATCCTCAGTGGCGTTGAATTACGCCTCACTTCCACCTTCTTCATCTTTAACCAGTCATTGTACAGACAGAATGATCGGGTAGTCATGGGTACTGCTGTATCACCCATTGTGGCGAACCTAACCTCATGTTCAATCAAATCTAAGGCACTGACGGCATTTCACAATCCCCCACGAATCTTCATCAGATAGGTGGACGATAAATCTGTAATTCTGAAATCAGAGCATAGTAATGACTTTTTACAGTGCCTCAACAATCGGTGTACCTCAATTATTCTAGCAAAGGAGATTGAGAGCACTGACAGAACAATCAGTTTCCCGGACTGCCAGCTACAAGTAAAAACAACTGCATAAAATTGCGGTGAGCATTGACGGGAAACCTAAGAATTCCGGTAGATATCTGAACTCCAATTCAGCCCATCCAAAATGCATTAGACGGGCGCTCGTATCGTCAATAGCCAACAGGCATGGACTCGTGCCAGTTCAAGGCGAATCTGTCACTAGGCGGTCCTATGCGTGTCGAATTGTCTGTACATTGTTACTCAGCAAGGCGATATCATCGGTGCACTCTAAGTCAAAATTTCTCTTCCCTGAGGGGATTTCAACCCCATCGTTTGAAAGGCCAGATAAAACGTTCTGTAAAACATCGTCGAAATCAAAGTGGAAAAGAGACGAGGATATGGGGCAGCCTATCCTGGGTGACACGACACGAAGAGTCAGACCACAACTCACTAAGCCAGCAGAATACAAAACATTCCTAATAAGCGACCATTGCTGGTTGATGTTATCTGTTGTCTTTGATCCAGGATTTTCAGCTAAGTCGTTGAGAAGATAGACGGATCAGGCAGCATATCACAGTCTGTTCGTTGCTGCACTGTACAAGTATCACAGTCACTGAAGCAGACGAACAGCTAAGTGCAAACTGACGCGTGGTCAGATTCAGAGGGAGTGTTCCAGTTTGAGCGGCAATCTTGTGTACAGCCCAACCTTTGTAATTATCTGCGACGTGGTATATCTGGGCTCATTGCGGACTCGAGCGGAGTAGATCCCACTTGGAGTACTGCAAATTAGAAAGCCTGATATTTGTCCTGGCGAGAAACAGGCTGTAATGTGAACACAGCCAAATACCGTTCTCGGCTTTCTGAACGACAGGAATCAAGATCAAAAGGAACACTCAAATGAGCCGTTGTCGTGAGCGCATGTGCTGGTTACTGTTGGTACGTGACCGTTTGAACCGGACACATCACATAATACCCACAATTATTCAGTCTTTTCTTCTAGAACATTCCCATATTTTCTGGTCAGCTATATGGCTGGCTAACTGCGCAGATGGAAAAATGAACTTTGATGAACATACTAGATGAAGTACAGATTGAACTAAGGCAAAAATTCAGTTATGCTTGTGCTCTGTACGCTTGTTATAAAAGTATTTATTCTTCATTTTCTGTTCACACCTTTTAAGATGTTCAGTATCCGGTGGAAAAGGGGAAATGCCGTAAGTAGCACTCACCTGGTCGTTTTCGCATTTCGTTATTGTTGCAGTTGTAATTTTTGTTCACATTCAGTTAAAATATGGTGTGTGAGATCACAATACACCAATGGTTAGATATCTTCATGCAGTCGCATGTTGTGCTGGAACAGAGCATGACAGGACTGAACCCCTGAGATTCTGGTACTGGATATATTACTGCACTAGGGCCTATCGGTTGCATCATTATCCAATTCAAGTTACATGTTTGGACATCAAGACTATTATCCACACCCCACAAAATCATTGGTGAGCGAATTCGCTCATTATTTCTTTTGTGTAGGGATTCGTATTGATAATATACTCTTCACGGGGCATCGAAGTAATATTTCATTCTTCCAAGCCCTCGAGTGCTATGGACGTTTTCACACACGAACCTAGTTTTTGAGAACCACTCCAGATAGCTGAGGGCTAACGTGAATGACTTGCAATCATTGACCCAAGGTTAGAGTTATAGTGACCCCCATGTTCTACTTACTGTTCCCCGCTAACTGCTCATCACCATCCCGGGTGTTGCAGCTCTTGTCACACCAAGGATCCAGTAAAGAGGTCAGAACGCTCAGTATTTATGAGAACAATGACAGCTGGACAATACAGCATGTGAATTGCGAATGCAGGAATACCCAAAATAACTTGCACCTGTATCCGCATGGGTTACTGCTTTCTTTTGGATTAGACAGCCCAATTTCGTGTGTAAGACTTAAGTCCACATGGGCCACAAGGGAACAGTTTAGGGGCTGGAAAATGATACTTTCTTTTTAAACCAGTTTCTCTCTTTGCGGAAGGTTAAGCATTTGTACACCATTGTCACAGCATTGGACAGATATATGTATGCACTTATCTATTTCCACATGTATCACATTTCCTACCGAATTTCGCTAGTATACTCCAACCTAACACATGAATAATGACATTGAGATGCATCTGATCCTGTATTATGATTGCGATTGTGATCGTGATTGTGCCAAACTTGCACTGAGCGTGGCCGAGTGAGCACACCGGACTGCCGAAACCTACACATATATAGAATTCCCTTCATCTTTTACAGAATCGACTGAAAATTGACACCACCTGTTTCCAAGGTCGAAATTGTCATAGCTGCAAATTCAAGAAGAACTTAGTCATATTCTCCCACCATTGTGTTGAAAACGTGAGATAGGGAAAACCGGGTATTCGGAATTTTGGCAAAACTTCCCCACTATGTAGCACTTTCGGGATATCGTTCTAATAATGCACCTCAAACCAGTTTATGTAATATTGACGGCTAACAAACGGGTAGGTGTCCGGCTCATGATCGTTCATCTCGGGTTGAAGTCCCACTTGAGGATTGGGTGGCGGATGATGATTCCAAACAAACTGGAAGTAACATGTGTCATACACTTCAAAGTCTGCAGTGAAGCGTTGACCTTCCATAAAATATGATGAGTTGTTCCATAAACAACGAACGCCTTACTACTGAGAAGTATGAGTAGTTAACAACAAATCAGAAACGAAAGTTGATCAACCGGAGTGGACTTGAAGGCTAAGAACTGGCATATATTCTGTTAGCAAAGTAGCAGCTTTCCTCGACAGAAAGGTATTGTTCAGAAAGGTGTTAGTGATGTGTATATTTGTGTCTAGATAATTATCAAGGCCCACTTTATACGAAGTGGTGTGCTAATGTGGTTAGAAGACTCATGCAAACACCTCCACAGTCTGATTTTATCATCCCGGTGACCCAAGTAGGTGTAGTACTTATTACTAATTGAACACAGAATAAACCAATGCTGTGTAGTGTTTGGATTCCTGGTTTGAGCCGTCTTATTTGATGATGTTGTATGTTCCAAACGTGCAGGATTGCAAATTGATGCAAAGGTTCAACGGAATTGTCGACAGGAGGAATGGCATTCTGATTTATTGGTTCCTCATTCCAAGCTCTACAGGAGTTATGAAGATTTCATGGAAAAGCAGGTTTGTGGTATACTAACGACAACCAACTTCATGCATTTCATTATTATCTTTGCACCATAAGTAATAAAAATAATCCTCTCCTTTCTTCGTACAAATCATTAACTTTTGGAAACATTTATATGGTATTTCGCCATATTTTCATCCGAGGTATAATTGTTTATGTGTATGCATGTGAGATGACAGGCTCGCACGTATGTATTTGAATGGGACTCTTAGATGAACAACATGCAAGTGAATCTTCCATTGTCTACAAACGATCCAGGAGTTGCCCCATTGCATCAACGTGTCCGAGATTGTCTGCATGTACACCACTGCTCAATTAGAACATTATCGTATCTAATGCACGATTGTGAGACTGGAATTATATAGCAGACTGAAATGAGGCACTATTTTGTCATCCACTGACAGAAGATTGTTAAGCTTTATATGCATCTGGCTGTCTGACATCTGAGGTATGAGGTTCGATCTTCCGGAAGACGCTCAGTTTTGAAAGTTGATAACATTTTGCTGTGACCGAGAATGTTACCACGGACGACGCGGAAAGGATCCTTGTTTTTTGATGCCCATCAACTCATTCTGTCCCGGTTGCCGTGTTTCCCTCGTACACAGCACTATACACCTCGGTCGTCATTGATATGCTTGCTCTATTGCAATCATAATTGCATACGGAATCAAGCAAAATTAGTCATTTCTTTTCAGTGACAAGCGAAGACCACATTGACCTCCCTACCCCCTACCAGAATAACAATACTCTTAGTTGTGTCATTTTTTCCAATTTTTATTCTACTAGATTGCGATTTAGTGCATAATATTCCCTATTGGGGTTGTTGTGTAGCCGTCTCCAAACTAATTCTCTCCCATCCCCCGTTTATTGCTGAACCAGTTGAACCTCTGGCATTGAATAGACGGTAATTTTTTGTCTGACTGCTGTTGACCGATTCCGGTGTAATAGACAAGTGCAAATCCGTGCACAACTGATGAAATGTTTCATTACCAACCGAAGCTTCATTGAGATGAAGCAATACTGAGACTGTGCTGTCTACTAACATATATATATATATATATATATATATATATATATATATGTAGTGACCGCTTGCACATGCAGCCTCGTTGTTCGTTGGGTTAGCAGTGACCCAGACACGAATACCGATGAAACATCGCAGTTCTCATTCATTGTTGGGCTCTTCAATGAAGAGAATCCATTCATGTTCCAGACGCATCAAATTAGATCCTGGTGAACACATATCATCGGAGTGTACAAGTATGAAAACGAGTGGGCAGAGTTCCACCGGGTGCGTATATCTGATGACTGGCAACGACCGCGAAATCGGTCGCATAAATCCGGGGAGGTTTTGTCCTGTCATCCTCGTACAATACTATACTACTTACACCAGATATCTGTTATATTGTTCTGGGATAGTGGAAAACGACAACAAGGTTTGACAACTATGATTTTAGAACTATATTATTTAACCGCGAATGTAATGTTTATGATTACTGAAATTTGAACTGTTCTGTCGGTTGTTTGTCCACGAATGAACTCGCTTTTTGTTGGTTTGAGTGGTGTCCATGTACATGCAATGTCCGGGTCAAACTTTACTTCATAATGAAGCTGCTGGTTTGCGTTGAACTTTCTCTCATTAGCAAACCTGCGAAGTCACCAATGATTGCTGGTTAATGTTTCAGCAGTCAAGATTATGGATTTCCTGACAATGGGTTTTGTTTCGATATTCAGTTGCTTTTTCAGAGTCCAATTATGAAAGGTGTTGACTCACATGCGGTATCAAGACAAGTGTAAACCCCTAGTTACTTTGAAAGACAATGTAGATTCATGCGGAAAACGACCTGTTCGACTTTGTTCATATTTTTGACGTCTGGCCCACTGATCGTTAACTGTCCGCTAGAATAATTCGGTCATGAATAACAACCAGTTTGGTTGGGGTGGCTTGTCTGTGACGACGTCTGTTCCAGGGAATGTACATTTGCGTTTGCAACGGCGGTCAAATGGGCAACCGTGGTAGGTTTTCACCTCTTCAGTCCCGAGTTCGGATCCTGCTTTCGCGAAAGATCACTCCCCTGTTGGCATTCTTTAACTGGCCGTAACCTTCTTTCGAAAATATTTCACCAATAAAAAATAACAGAAGGCAGTGAATAAAAAGGTAGAAAGGAAAAAGAAATTTGGCAGAGTAAGACATGCATGAAAAGAAAAATTCGTCGTTGTAATGATCAGGATTCATGGATACATGTAGGCCAAGTTTGGCTATTTAATTTGTTGATTCACTTCCCTTTTTGCATAATATTGATAAAACAATTTGCACGGAGGTTGCAGTCAATTGGAGTTTGTCAAAAGGTGCACGAACGTCGACGGTGGCAGCAGGCTTACGACGTGGAGTAGAAGGATGACAAGTACACCATTTTGACCATTTTTGACAAACACTCGATTATGATTGCAGGAGTGGTTTATTCTGCCTGCTATACATAGAACGGTTTCCAATTGCCCCGAATAATTTACTACCCAATGTTTGTTTTAATTGATCGAGGTTGCCTAAACCAACCCCTAATTGGCTGCTTAAAATCCATACTCAGTTAAACTACACTTACCACATCATTTGATGCAGATCACATCCACCTCACTTGAACAATATTTGCTTCCAGCAAAAACACTGATTTTTCTGAAAATTCAATATTAGAACATTTGGCTGAATGATGAAAGATTCTATTTTATCTTTACACCTTACAATGCATCCCACTTCAGATCCACAGGTTGCTCGAGGAGCTTAACTACTTTCGTTTCGTGGATGGTATCACAGTAGCGTATTTCTATTCGGAATCGAATCATACCACAGTTGTTCTACTCCTGGACGAACAACATTTGGGACAGAAGTCTTTCACCATTAGCTCAATTTCCCAGTCAATTTCTGACCGTTTTCAGGAACAGCAAAGTTGTGACGGGATATCATTGTTGGTAAACAATGTGGAATGTAAGTTTTCACGCTATTCCCATTGATTTTAATTGATGATTGCCAAAATATTAGCAATTACCGGAACAGCACGGGCTCATTGGGGAAGAAAACAGAGCATCATTAACTGATAGGTTCAAATTAACTGCTATTTTGATTATCTGCTTATTGGAAGTTCGCTATCGAAAGAGTGAATGACCTGAGGACCTGCAAGATAACAATACCAAATGTTACCAAACTCAGCCAAATTCGACTGGAAGACTGAAATCACGGTCCATGACTGAGCTAGCGACACATACAAATCAAGAAAAGACGAGAATACACAAGAACCCGAGGGCTGTTTGTATAGAGCCAGTTTATAACAGACGATGTTGGCTGCTTCAGCGAATCGTAAAAAGTAACTGGACTTTTGACGGCCGATCACCTATAAACTAATTTTGTTGGCTGCTTGAAGCAAATAAGCCGGTTTCATGAAGTTTCATGAATTCAGTTGCATGGTTTTCAATGTAAACTGCAAGAAAATAGCGTTCTCGACAGAACTGAGGTTCGTACTGTACTCATAAAGCCCTTTATAGGTGATGCTGAAGATAGTTCTAATTTCCAAGAAGTTTACCGAATAACGACGCATTCATTCATTCATTTGCGTATTGATTGAATGATTCATCTCATCGCATACTTCACGTAAGCGTTTATTGTTCGGCAACAACACGTTGTGGAAAATGTCGGTAGTCACTCGACGTTTTAATCACTGTGTGCGACGTTTCTCAACACGCGTTTACAATGTTTTGTGATCTCGGGTTCAAACAAAGGGTGACGACATGGTGACGCTTACGTGTCTGTATCACGTGTTTGTCTTCTCTAGTAAAGTGATCACATAAGTTCTTGCATTGTTGATGTAGCAAGTGACTTTCCACTGCAAGTTGGTGGTACCCATTTCACATTTGCTCTGATCGCATGATCTGTGTTCGTGAGGCATTTATTTGTGGTCACCGATATAACGAGATAGTAGTCTAATTATCAGACTAATCAAGAAAAATAGTCAATGTTTTCTTCTACTTCATCAATACGAAATTATTTACTCATTATTCTTTCTGTTTTCAGATGAAACTGGCTATTGGGTAAAACCATGTAAGTCTTCCATGAGAATGCAGTGAGGTGTGGCAGACAACAATCCAAACAGTTACGTTCACTCAGATCGTCATTGAGCCAGGCGATGGGCTTTATGAAAATGAACGTGGAGCTTAGTAGTCGTCTTGCGCGACAGGCTCTGACCAATGAACAGTGGTGCATCGTGCAACAAAGATCATTCCCATTCGGTAACATCGACAGGCCACCAACACGCGCACACACACACACACACACACAAGAACCGTGAGCGGATAATTTCTTAATCCAAATGTATTCAGTGTTTGAGCACGGAATTTTCGAAATCGCCAATCAGTGAGTCCGGTTTCAGTGAAGGGCGGGTTCTGAACACGTATCGTGCGAGGAACGAATAGGGCTTGCTGCATAGGTCTGCACTAAGTGTTTCATCTGATATGGAATAGGCTGAGAGATGCACAGCGGAGAGAGTGTGTGGATGGAGAGTGGCTTGTGTCCGTAATTTCTCCGGTGAGCATTCTATTCCGTTGTTTGGATTACCACCTTTTGCTTGTAATCGAACTGGGATCACTGATTATGTCGGGAACTCCACATGACATCAGCACAATCTGCCACTTGTCAAATCATTCCGATTCCACGGAGAGTGATCTTGTGCCAACAAAATCACCATCGTCAGTCAGGTTTCGCCTTGTTACCAGATAATGATTATTTATCATAGCACCTCAAATTTTCTACTTGGCGAAACAGCTGTTTTTCTTTAATTAACTCTCAAGTTGGTAATATATCACTAGACAAACAATCATGGTGGTAGACATGAAGTTAGCGTCAGTCACAGAAAGGGATTTGTAACATTGAAACTGTACTTGTAGTGCTATCAGTTTACCTAGATAAAGGTCTCTGGGTGACAAGATGGCCCACTTGTTAGGCCTTGGCTAATGCTCTACCACAGAAGTTGAAAAGCTTGGACCAAACACTCTTGGGCTCGAATTTCAGGGGAACATTCCTTATTCAAATTGTCTAGGCTATCGCTAGAGTGCACAGTTGTGAACACACTTGGATTTGTTTGATGTGAGGTGGGGAGGGGCACCATGAACAACTTGAAAGCTATGTTCGGACTCACCTGATCTGATATCTTGTGTCAATCAGATACACTTACATCGTATTTTTTTATCGACCCGAGGTTGAATTGCTTATCTTTGTTTGTCTTTTTCTTGACTAGGGAAATTAGATCTGTATATTCATAACTGTAAGCACGCACTAGTTGAGATGTGGCATATTGATTGCTGGACATAAACTGCGAGATTGTCTGTTCTCCGTGAAATATTAATCCATTTGTATTGCTCTGAATCTATGCTTTGTCCTCACTAGATTTCTCGACCACAATGACCATGGTTTTACGTTGCAATAATGGGGGCGATTCAAAGGAATTGCGTCACAAAGTAAGCTGAAGCTTGGATTAATTTTTATTTGATTTCGCAATAGGTGTTTAGTGCTACCACCATGCCAAAATTATAACATTTTCATAAAAACATCATTTCCTGACATTCTGTCTGACAGTTTTCGGTAGTGAAATTTGAGGTGGTTCCAAAGAGCGCCTCGTCATGCAGTATGAATGCGTAATTCTCCGCCTTGAAACGATCCACTCAGTCACAATCGAATATGAAATTGCATTTTATTTGGAGACCAATATTGCATGTACTCGATGAAGTATCAACGTCCAGATCCTTAAGGGATATTAGGAAAATAATAATTATTTGAGATGAGAGTGGGAGTGGGAGTCGGATTGTGGTTGTGGTTGTGGTATCAATTATCTGACCTGATTTTGAAAAATACTACTTGTTGGATTGGTATCTTTGCTATTTAAGTGACAGAATACCATGCTGTAACTCTGACCACATAGCTGTCGAGTGTCAGTGATAATGCGACGCAACTGATTCTATGTGACAGTCTCGTGGATATCTCCTTTCTCAGGTTGTACAGGTATTTATCAATGAACTGCTCCGAATGAGTCAACCGGTAGACCGATGAGCATTGACAAGCAGCGAATGAATAACTCCGTCATTTATCGCAAAATAAACTGCTTATTGACAGTGTGACATAGCAGTGGTCTGATACAACAATTCACTAAAAACTTGACTCATTTGAGGCAAGCTTTACACATCGAATGGTGTTCAGTACTTTGTAGGCACTGAGAACGCTGAAACTTTGAGCTCACGACTGCATGGATTTTCAGTAGTCAAGTTAGCATAAAGTGACAGATATCGATAAGGGAGTCACGTTAATCCGCAATTATTCCTACTGCTATTTAAACCTCAAAGATTATTGCCAGAACTTCGGACTCTACATCCGGGATTTCCGTTCAGCTAAGACTGCAGAACTCGGCTGACTCATTTTTAGTGGTCTGTGGAGAGTTCATCAAAGTGAAAAATGATAAAACTTGTGGTCGAAACTTTTTTGCGATAAACGTGATGCAAAGTGTGCCTACACCGGACTTCACCCAAGTCAAGGATACATCGATCAGATTTTATTCTTCGCCAACAAGTCATACAGACTTTCGACCGATATTATTGGTTTTCCTTGACTTGGAAAATGCCCTCAATTCGGTTGACCAAACAGCGCCATTGATTGTTGTTAGCCGAAAAAGTTAGCCACAGAAGTTCATGAATCTACAGGGATCGTTGTATTCTAAGACTTCCGAAGGCGTAAGGATTTACAGTGAACTATCCAGTTCATTCGAAATTACCAACGGTGTTCGATATAGATTTCCCATTTCTCCATTCCCGTTCAACTTTGTCCTCGACGAGTTATTAGAGAATGCCTTTTAATAGCTTACGACTGTGTGCATCAAACCGGCACGTGAATAAAAGTTATATGACCTGGACTATGCTGATGACCCTATCTGTCTGTTTGAATGCATGGAACATGCTCACCGTGCACTAAGCCGACTCACTAGAGTTGTAACTCCATTCGGCATGCTCTTTGCACCTTTACGTTGTAGTGATGTTGCATGACTGGATGTCAGTAGCTTCCATCGTGATGCTCGATAAGCGGGAACTAACAGTTATCGACCACCCCACCTACTTTAGCAGCAGGCTGAAGATGGATAGAAGCCCTGTAACAGGGATGAATACGCGTATGTCAAAGGCTCGAGGGGCAGACACTGGATTGAAGTACTTGCGGTGCCCACCTGATAGTTTTCTGAAGTTGAAAGTCGCGTGTGCTGTGCTGCGATGAGCCCGGTTCTGTCTTTTGGTTGTGAGACATGGAATCTGAGTGCTGAAGATGTATATCGATATGAGGTTTCCGACCATCAATGTTTCCATAGTATCACTACAATGGGATGGAATGATTGAGTGAGTAATGCTGAAGTCAGAAAAAGAATATCGGGTATCGCTCTAAGGTATATTCTTCCACATTATATCCAACATAATAAACGTTTTTGACCGGGACACGTAGTACGCATGAGAAAAACACGTCTACTGTGCCATGCACTGTTTTTCATTTCTTCTTGGGATTGGGAAGGCCACGTGGACGTCAGCGGATGAGAATCTGTACAGTGAACTTCGAAGATGTAGGTACATCATGTCTTCATGGTTTGGGTCCTAAAGATCCGTCAACCAGTTGGCTGTAGACACTGAGGTTTATTGTGAAAAAAGATGAACTATTGTGTCCGTGTTGTCATTTTCTTTCAAATTAGAATGACTGATTCAATGTGCGTTTGTACATGTAGACTATATTCACTGTGTAAACGGAGAAAGCCCTTGATTAACATCAGAAAACAAGGCGTAGGCGAACATATGTTTTCGGTGATTTCATTCTCAAGCCAATTACAATCACATTTATATGAACCAAATTAAGGGAAGGAAAAGGACAAATTTAATCTGTTAGTCAATCAGTCCGTCAGTCACTCGATTGGTTAGCCGACTCATCGATAGATGAACAGGGGACATGGTGAAATCACGTGTAGTCGTCAGAGGCTTGGGTCGGCATCACATTCGAGCATGACGTCATTGACCTTCGGCCACGGAAGTTCAAGTGCTTGGACCAGCTTCTTTTGTGAACAAAGCTTGGGCCGCAATAGCCGGATGCTGATTGCCTCAGCCGTCGCTAGTGTCCTATATCTGACTGATTTTGACTGGTTCGGTTGAACCCTGTATAGGACACTGAATGATGTAGCCGGATCAGCCTTGTGGCCTGTGTCTAACAGATGGGCGAGAACGGAACTCGTTACAGCCCCTCTTCCTCCATGTTGAAGCCAACGTGGTTGATGCTCTTTAATGCGTTTGGATATTCACTGTGTTGGCTACCATGACGTTCTTTCCTATTTCAACCACTGTGTTCCACTCCCCATGCATATTGTCTATTCATCCTTTCTATTAATACATGCAGTGGTCGGCGCAGTTCGATCTGCTGTTTGAAGATGTGGGAGGATGACTATGTTTGTCATATGTATCCATCCACCTCTCGCCGTCCCACTGCACTCACACGTTAGCTCTGAATTTAAGAAAATACTCATCCAGAAAAATAATAATATTTTTCTATCGTATATACTCACTTCCTCCCAAATTTTTGTTACATTTGTTTGCAGTTCATGCAGAGGTTGCTTGATTTGGGTGGTAGCGGTCGAGTGGGCAAAGTGAACACGATATACCGAGGTCCTAATGACGAATGGAAACTGTTCCAAGTGGATTTTGACGTAAGCGATGTGTTTGAGTTGGAACTGGACACATCTCACATTATACTTCTGACGAAAGACAGGCTATCCAACTCGCCTACTTATTTAACTATCAAGCTAAGTAAGCCTACGTAGATATGTGTGTTTCAAATGTACATTGCATATTCTCTTACACATGTTCACTCACTAGAGTTCGGATGTCTATTTTGGCTACTGATATCAATAAAAGTAGCG
This sequence comes from Fasciola hepatica, assembly GCA_948099385.1. NCBI lineage: Eukaryota > Metazoa > Platyhelminthes > Trematoda > Plagiorchiida > Fasciolidae > Fasciola > Fasciola hepatica. The sequence goes on from CANUEZ040000162.1 coordinate 1,829,923, forward strand.
AAACCTTAGAAACGGCTGATGTACCTCGAGGAGCATCAAGATAGATTGTGCCCTTAAAAAGACGATCAGCGGCACGGAGATTTGCTAATAATAGCAATAAAATTGTTATATTTACCCACAAAGTAATCTTGCGAATAAATATCAGTGTAATGTTGTGATCCAAGTATTGGCATGTCAATCGATGTGAACTCCCTGTTGTGAATAAATTGGTCATGTTGATTACCACGTGAAGTAATAGGAGCAATCTAAATGTTAGAATGATCTTTTAATCCTAGTCCTCCAGTGGTCTGCGGTGTACGTAATTAGGCAGTCATAAACTTCCGGCGGAGTCTAAAATATGACGTGAATGAATAGAAGTGCGATCACATATACTGGGAATAATTTGCGCCAGTAGTATAGAATAAATTTACACCGACTCAGGAAATCCAGCTGGATTCCCTTCTGCTTTGAAACCACACAGCGCAATCAAGTAGACGTGGAAGTTTAGTGGTGTAGATCGAACATCGTATATTGGTAATAGGATGCATTTGAAGGGGATCGTATTTTTGTAAGGTGAGTTTACACACACACACACACACACACACACACACACACACACACACACACACACACACACACACATATATATATATATATATATATATATATATATATATATATATATATATATATATATATATATGCCGGTCCGTGAGTGAACACAAAGAACAATGAGTCAGCCAAAGCAAACCGACTGGCTGGGGCCTGATTATTGTGAGCCTCGGTATATTCGACTGAGATTGTTCAAATATGCGAAAAACTGAATCAGGCCTTCTGGATAAGTAAGCACAGAATTATGGGCTTTCGGACTCAAACATAGGCATTTTATCAGCCGGGTCACTCTGGTAGTTCTTTCTGTCTCTTCAGCTTAGAAAAGAACAAATAATTTGACCTGCGTTATTCTGCCGTCTGTTTTCCATCGTGGTTTACCGTTATGCGCAATGAACTCCTCGCCATAACAACTAGCCAAAACGATCATCTTGATGAACTCCTCATTTTGCAGTTGATCAGGGGTATGGGTTTCGTGAACCCTGTGGAAAGTCATTCTGATCAAACAGCATGCGTGTGCAACCAGGACGAAACCAGTGACCTCCTCATAACGTCCGCTCCATGTGGTCTTTTTTTGAATCGCCCGTTGTAGATTTATTTGAGAGTACCTTATTAGCTAGTGATTGTCCATAGATGTTCATGGGTCATCACAGAAAACGACAATGCGAAGCGGACCTCATGATGAATGCGAAAAACAAAGCCTATCACTTCACTTCTTCCTTTCAAAGATGATCACATTTCTAATCATTCATGTCATAATTTATGCTAGGCTCTGAGCCCAGCGCATATAACAGCCCAACTACCCTCAGTACAGACAACTGGAGGACTATCATTCAGTGGACACTCTGACAGTTATTTCGGCAACGTTCACAGTCCATTGCTTGTAGGACACGAGTGAAAAAGCGATCAATGGAGTATTTTCTCAAATAATGTCATTCATCAGCACAGTAACTAGTCTGTGAGCTTCCAAAACATTTATTTGCCCAATGACCTCCTGTGTGTGGAAGACCTCAATGAATCAGATTTAGTTGGAACAGTCAGTACCAAATGGATGATGGTTTTAGTTCTCACTGCTTCCTGTGCAGAAACTGCCTAGTGCCAAAATCAAATCAACCACCAGTGCAAAGGATTAGAGAAGAAATTAGCAACGATCATCTTGAGTGCAAAAACAAGAGCGTCATTTGTCATGACATGTAGCCATAATCGTATATTCCTGTCAACACCCATTGTCAACTCACTGCTTTGTAGTTCCATCGAAAATTTCATTTAATTAGATCGTTCAGTATACCACGAGCCTAATTTATAGAATTCTTGAAGAAACACTAATGAATGGCAGTTTTTTGTTACGCGTTTAATGGCCTAGTTTTCTCCGTGGGAGTGGCTCGTGTTTAATCTGAAACGACAAAGCACAAAAACTACATCATCCCAACGATCATTAGGTGTCTCATCGGTTCCCGCACTTGCATTATTCCAACATCCAGTTCTTTGCATTTGTATTTGATCAGACTTTTGCGTACACAGCTGTTCGGATTTCTGTCGAAAAAGATTTACACTTAGCAAGCCATCGAATTGAGCGGATGAAGAAAAGAACAATTACTTATCGAAATTGCCAAAAAATCCGGTCGATACTGGTGCCCTGTTTACAATGATTCGGGCCAGAGTTCTTGCACATTTCAATGCGAGAAGGTATGGGTCGGAAAAAGAAACGTATAGAAGTTGAGGATTTATGTGTGGATAGATCAATATAAAGAGTGAATGCTGGTTTCCAGGATTTTGCCACTGAACGTTTCACATGCGACCAAGTGTAATTCGCTCAACTTAGCAGATAGTTCAGTAAAGGGCATGGAAATACCTCACTGGTAATAGAAAGATATCGAAGAAGAATTTAAAGATCTTTTTTCAGTAGACCGGCAAAAATAACAGAGGATATGTAGCTAAGATCAGGAAAATCATTGAAAAACCAAAAAGGAATATATCACTTCATGTAAATGTGATATGCCAGATCTTCCGGATTTGGTGGGATAACGAGAGTGATTTCTTTACACAGTCTGAAACGTGAGATGACCACTTCGAATTATTCCGGGCTTCGTCGAAGTATTCTTTCTGTCTTCTCAAGGATTTCAAAATGGGAGAATTGGTACGACCTATACAGGTGAAGGTCGTTTCCAGGATACAGCATATGTGAAAAATAAAATTGACTTCCTTACGAAAAGTTTGACGTCACTACTAAGGAGAACGTATAAGAAAGAAATCGTTGTAGGGAGAAAAATATTATGAGTTGAAACATTTCCGGGACAGATTTTCATTTGACTGGTTTGCCTGAAAGAATAAAAATAGGACCGCGAGTATATATTCGGCCTAAGCAGAAGTGGGCAATGGTCACTGCAACCTGACTACAATCCTTGTAACCAATCGAACGAATTACCACTGTCCAGAGTGTACCGTATTCATAGTTCCCACACACCAGAATTACTCAGTTCAAGGGGACCAAACATGGGGTGGGCGATTTCAGAAAATCGTCACCGAGCCTGACAGCCACCTAAAATTAGTTGATCGAAAAAGCCTCCCATTCTACCTGGTACAGCTGATAGAGTCGTCAAAATGTAGTATGCAAGGAACAGCTTTCTTCCGGAGGGAGTTACACATATCCGATTCGAAATCACAAAGAAAAACAGCAAATCACTCTAATCGAGGTTGGGTGCATGTATCAACTGGATACTACACTTACATTATTCGAACACCAAAATGGCTACCTACACACTGACCATCTCACTGGTAGCTTCATGTTTCAAGGTCATTGGGGCTCATTCATCTTCAAACTTTGATGTGAATCTTGATGATCGTTCAACGTACGATAATGGAACTATAAAGTGCAGTTAGACTCAAATCATCATCATTTTGACGAACAAGCTTTCAAAAATTCTTCTCTCTTCTATGTCAAAGGTTCCCAGTACCCCGTGGAGAAATATCGATACCGTAAGTAGCCCCATGATTTACTCGAGCAATCTCTCGTTTACTTAAATTTCTATGATGAAGATACCTGACATATGGTAAGCTTGGTTTACCACCCAGTTGTATGTTAGGTAAATCGTGAAGAAAGCCCAAATTGATGAGCATAATCAGTACCGGGCAGAATCTGCTTGATCACATGCTGATGGGAAAGCATTCCCAGTCCATATAAAGTACCAATCCTTTCAGATTGATTCTACCTGGTAAAGACGAACAGACCGAATCTGACCAATCAAATAGCTATCCGTTCAATTCACCCAATCAGAATCGTCAAATATCAGAGAATTAGAACAGCAATTCGAATGCTGACAATAATTACTAAGAAGAGCATTATAACAACTGTTTGTTTAATAACACTTACTTTTCCTGTAGTATTTGTTGTTTTATAGTTTAAAAGCTGGTGGAATTTAGTAAACCCCACACTCGTTAACTACTTTATCAATTTGAATAGTAAGAGATTCAGGTGAACAAAACTGCTATGCTTCTCGTGCAGTACCTCACTCACCGTTATGACTCTCGTCTGCTGGGAATGTTAGGCTGCAGACTGATCATAAATCAGTAAGTGATCTCACACGGTGATGGTTTATGAACAAAATATGCGGACTTGATATCCTACACCAACAGATTCGATAAAAGGCTAGAGAAAAATCTGAGGTGATTGAAGTTACCTTCAGTGAAATTAGAATGCTCTCAAACAACTGACGAAATTATGCGATCTGTTGCAATTTGTTACATGTCATTTTCATTGCATGATGATGTACCTATGCACATTTTATCATCCTTAGTTGAGGCAGGTCAAATGCGCGTTCGTAATGATACACGCCGGGCCGTCGTTGATTGCTTCTGAGCACGCCTAATTCTTGGTAGGCGCTTGTGTGCCTAGTCAAACTAACTGTAATTGGTTTCCAATTGGTTAATCCCGCAGTTGGTAAGTAGAGTATAGCTTCCCCACAAGATTTATGTGGATCAGCTTCTCGTGTGATTAGGTTAATTGTGGAATTTCAGGTCGAAACATACCATGTCTCAATTATTCCCATTGCCCGCAGTGGTTTCCAGTAGTTCATAGCATGTGCTCAATGGAGCACAATCAATCAATCTCGTTTTAACTCATTGTGTCAACTTCCTCAAAGCTAAAACACAGTAATTAGATATGCATCAGATTTGGTGAACAGCTGTAAGTTTAACTACTCAGTCATTTTTGCTTGCAGGAATATCGATTGATGCTGAGGTTCAACAAAATTGTCTACCAGTCAAGTGGCTTCCGGTCGTATTGCACCCTTATTCGTGGGCCTTTGAGCAGTACGGAGATGAAGTGAAAAATCAGGTTGGTGATAGATTGTCAAATATGATTATTGTTGAGTTATCACTTGGGGTTTTGTGTGTTAATGTGTGATAGTGTGTGTGTTATTCACTGGTGTTTTCAAATCTTCTGAATGTATTGTTCAGAGCAGCGCGAATCCCATTCTCCAAGGGTTTCATAAGAACTTCTCCGAGAGCATACGAAAACACAGGTAATCATCAACTCGCGCTCAAAAAACAGGAACCATTGGTGAACCACCTAGCCCGCATGCTGATCAGCTTATGGAATACGGTCATCAGAAGTGATAAAAGAGAACAGTGGCCGATCTTTTGAGGATGTGTTGGGTATTTTCTTCAATTGGTAATGGTAAGAGACGTCCGTCAGATGTAGCAGTCTATAATCAAAGGTGATGAGGCCCTCCATAGAAAAGTATCTTTGCACTTCCATATATCAAACTGCCATCTATATTCCAAGGTTAGCACGACCATTTAAACGCTGAATGATTGTGTCTGCGATTTCCCAGTATTGTCCTCTGAACTAAATTACTGTGAGGTTGGTAATCCACCTGCAGTTTATGTCCGTCAGGTGAAAGCTTCTTACTAACACTGTCTACCAAAGCTGGCAAACACTGATGCACAGCAGCTGAATTCTGATGCCCCCAGTGCTTAGAAAAACTAGTGGGATATTGTAAAAATATATTTCAAAATTTAAGAACAACCTTGATTTTCCGTAAGTTTCCTTTCTTACGAAACCACTAAGAATCTGATCTGTGGAGAATTTGAATTGACCATCAATTACGCAATACACAATACCTATCACCGTCGGTGGCCAAACAATCAGCATGGTGGGCTTTCGACCCATCGGCCCATCGATTTCCACGTTCGCGGCCAGTCATTCCCGAGTTGGCAGACTCTAATTGACCCCAACTCCTTCACTAATGTACTGTACCATTATTGCATACCAATGGGAAATTAAACAAACTCGTCACGCTCGAAAAACTGTCTGACATCCCTGTCCCTAATCCAGAGCAAGAATAGCCCCACATACTCTTGCTCCCTTCTAGACATAGAGTGGTGGCCATTTTTAATGCAGGCTAGTATCATGTGATATGGAGGCTGCACTGGACGCCCAACAAGGGAGGGAACATATTGATTTCATCAAATGAGTCAAATCACGAGACCTATCACTCGTGCGAAACTAACTTTGCTTCTCTTTCGCACTTCTTAAAATTACCCTCCAACGCCCAACCACCACCCCCGGCAGCACAGATTTATTGATAATCAAAACGCATTCCCTGTTCTGATAATAGAAGTTACTGGGCTACCTGAGCTCTAATCGCTGGCGTCAAACATGTAACATGTAACGAAGCAACAGGTGGAAAATTAATTTATAACCAACTTGGTGAGCCTTACGACTGAGAAATTCTGAGAAATTCTGAGAAATTAAGGCGGACCCAATGAAACTACTGTTCACGAAATTTGTGTTTTTATCAGGGCGTGGATCACTTAAATGTAAATCTATGTTCATTCGTTTACAGTCAGAGGCACATATTCAGTCACTTTTATGGCCGAATGATGGTGCAATTATGGAGTTTTGTCTGAGATTTGTGCATCATCACTGGCCACATTATCGCAGGCAACAAAGGTTATTGCCCTAGAGACAAGTCAGTATTTGCTGGTTATTGTAGATACACCGTCACGTAGTTCCATCTTTAGGTTATCAAGAACGAGAATAACACTTGCATATAAGCGCCCTCGCATATGAGTTTCGAGTAGACCTGTTATCTTTTTCTCCATTATTTCTATTGTTATCTTAGCATATAAACTCAGACATCAGTTCAGTTGCCTTTCTATCTCTGAGACACAGAAATGCGAAACTTAGTACCACCCTACCACCATTTATGACAACTTCCCCTGAACGTCCTCTTTCGTAGGAAGTAGAATCAATAAGCTTTTCGTATGTGAATGATGCGCCTTCCTCCTGCCTATATTCCATGATTACTCAGGTGATGAAAATGCAAAACTGGTGTAAACAGCACATGTTCTTTAGTCTGTGATGAAAATCACGAAGTTCCAGGTAATCCTGTGCTGAATCGGCATGTGTGATCGAACAACGACAATGAGTTTCGGTCATCCAACATTTTAATCGATCAGCAGCATCTTCCAAGAAACTCATGTGCCATTCTTGGTTTGATGTTGGTTCCTGAGGATCGCCTGTCAGCACCATGTTATACTGAGCAACCATGTCACGCTCAATTTTCCATTTTGCTAGTCTTCACATTCTCTTGATTGAATTAACATCCAGTGAATGAAATGCCAGGCTTTGAATATTCATCCGTCTGTTGTCTGCTTCTTTGGTCATCAGCCATAGCTGGGAGTGGTACATAGTCCTTGTGATTTCCAGCAGCAACAGAATTTACCAAACATTTACACCACTCAATACAGAGTCCTCCGGCATAGCTGCCTCTTCTTACGACGTAGTGCAACAGTAAAATGATATCAATTGCTACAGGGGTGTGCAAGGTCGGTCGCGTGCTGTTCACAATTATACGAGACGTGCAGACTGACTTGACTGATGGATCTCCGGTTTCCCTCAAAACTGAATAAAGTTTGTTTCGTCAAACGAAGTTACTCTCTTCCCATTCACATCATGTCTCGTTACTTTAGTTACATTATTTTTCCGCTTGAGTTTATTGTCATGAGAAATAATTATCTCCGGAATTGGATAAACTTTCTTCATCGTCACTCACCGTCAATTCAAATAGCGGGCTATGATCGGCACAGAATTATGTTCCCTTATTTCGGACATCCGCTTTCTCACATTTGCTTGGATGTGGTGGTTTGATCGCATAGTGAGTCAGGCAGATTGTGTTTCCCGTATCACCAATTTCTGCTTCAATGGCAACGTTGATCGCGAAGAATTATCACATGACTGCTTGGCTAGCGGAAGGGCGTGCAACAGTACTATGTGTTGAACGTCTTTTATTGTGCTTTTTCAGATAAGCGCACAGGCTTGAGTTGGAATGTTACATTCGGAAGCATGCAATTGTCTCCCCCAGACTTACCATTAGCGAATTTTACCGACAAAAATGACATCGCGGGGTGACGGAGTTGACTGGAAAATTTTGTAGTGGAGACGTCAAACCATACGACATGAAGCTCGGTTGTGTATACACTTATTCTCAAACCTACGATACAAAATCCAACCCACATGTATGATCAGATGGGTCCATAAACTGGTGACTGACCCGATACTGGATCAAGCTGTCGATGAGTGGCACACACTACAGCGAAGTGCACCGGTCGGTGTATTTAAACCGCACAAAAGTAGTTGAACAGCGAATCGTTAGAAACTACTCCGATTTCTCGGGCTATGAGTCGAGTAGAAATCTAGTTCCAATAGTTTTGCGCACGATATGGAGTTTGTACGGCTACGGGCATCAGAACAAATTCCAATTGAATAACCGCGTTTATCGCAATTTTGTGGTTCTATACAATAAAATATACATAAGTATATAAAAACAATTGGCTTTTATCCACGTGAGCAACAAGGGTAAACAGTACAGAAAGTTATCTGGTAGATCGGGACAGTGCAGCCATAAACGGTCCATTCAGCAAGGAGTCAAATGAAGCCTTAGAGCAGTACGGTCGTGGTACAGATAATAAATGAAGAAGTTTTCTAGCTAACGGAAGGATGGATTCAGTCAGAGAAAAGGAAAACACATGCAGTTAGAACACACAAATGAGTAACCAACACCAAGGTACAAATAGTAGTAATTAGAAAACGGAATAAACTGCATTTGTTAACGTGAACGAAGGAATTGGCAAGAAATCTGTAAGACTAACCGTGTACGTTAGTATGACGGTGCTGCAGACTGTCAGCGGGGCCTCCGTCCGGAGTTCTTTTTTCGGTTTCTATACACCGGCGGAACTTTCAGCAGACGCTTCTTATGATGGAAATGTACAGCGATAGGATACCAGAGTCAGTAAAGTAAATATGGAATGCTAATGAAATGTACATCGTGACACGTAAATATGCTCTGTATTAGTGAATTATGAACGGAGAAATTAGATCATGAATGGTAGAGGTCTATGATAGATTTACACGCTACTCATGAGTGGGCCAAGACAAAATGTTACCAGGACACAAATTACGGAAGTAATTTACAGAATCGTCTAACTAGGTTCTAACAAGCAGTTCATCAGAACAATGCGACTCTCTTGGTCAAGGCCTAACCGGATAATCGGGCGTACTCACAGAACTAGTGAGTTTGTTGATAAATCAGTCCCGACAAAGCGATCACAACAAGGCCGGTATTCAACTTTTGGTTTCTCAGTTACCATTGTGAATAGCACTTTTGCGAACTATTGAAATTTAACTGTTCACTGAATTGATTTGATTATAAATAGCGACCAGCAGGTGTCCGGTATGAGGCCATGATTTGAGAGCATTTCCAGAACTGGGATGAGCCAACTGCTCACGGCAATCGTGAGTGAATCAGGACTCAACGAGGTTCGGAGTGTATCGAAGATTCGATGCGCCATGTGTTGTGAATTTTGAGAATAATTTGTTGCCAGAAACACAGTGATGTCGGTAAAACTTTTAATTGGCTGAAGTTTCGGTTACCACGGGAAATATTTTCAGGGCATGGTTTCAGTCAAATGATCCCAATGTGGTGGTCTTAGATTAAACAATTCTCAGAAACTCACTGCCAGCGTTTTTCAGATACCCACACACAGAGGGAGAGAGATATATTTACACTTCGACTCAACTCATCCTCAGTGTATAAAACGAGTGCCTAATCCGGCCTTATTGAATCGAGTCTGAAGCTTTTGTAATGACCACACCACCCAGGAGGAAGAAATGGAACACTCAAACCGTGTCCTCCAAAAACAACCACCATCCATCACACCTAAACAGACGTAAATTGTGGGGAAAAAATTCAACACGACCGTGGAGGGAAGGAATAGACTGGTTGGTCTCCATCGGAATCTCTTGTTGGTCTGGAATTCCAGAGGCAATTAGGAAAGCTTTTGAAGTTGTTGGCTACTTAAAATTTCTACCGACAAAGCTGTGTTTTTGGCAATAAAATATTTTCAAAAATGGCAATAATGTCTTTAATTTTCTCACTCTCTATGGTTTATGTGAAAAACATAATGGGGAAGTCGGAATACCAAGACTTTACAGTTGTTGTTCAGGACTATTTCAATGCGTCATGACACGGCGCATACCAATAGAATCTCACTAACGTCTATGGAAGTGAATGGTGGACAACCTTTCCCTCTTGTCCGGAATGTCATCACTTCTCTATCCCATAATTAAGGTCGAAAATGGCCAGCTATTTTTTTGGAGGTTGAATAGGTTGATCCGGTACTGGTAACCTCAAGGCTAGACAGAAAGTCAACAATAAAACATTTCAAATCTATGCTTTTATTCCAATTTCTAACATTCTGCCAAAATGGGCTTCATTCCAGGTCTTCAACGTGCTTGAAGAACAGAACTATCTTCGTTTTTTGAATAGTATCACAGTGGCTTATTTCTATCCGAGAGGTGACAAATTATCAGTTGTTCTTCACTTGGAGCTGAACAGACCACATGTGGATCATGAAGCAATCAATGTTAGTTCGATATCCGAGTCGATTTCTGACGGTCTATTCAATCAGAAGCATTGCAACCAAACTGGACACTTTTGGGCTAATGTAAAATGTAAGTTTCCATCAGTAGATCAGATTTAGTATTTGCTATGACCAACTTCCAATTGGCATGTTGGCAAACCATCATCTCAGTTACCAACTTCAAGTGATAACATAACTGTAGAGTTACCAACAACGATTGATGCCAAGGGTTGTCGTCTCGTTATTTCTACAACTCAACACAGACACGATGAGATTCATTTAGATTAATCTCGTAGATGAGAGGATGAAACAGTCAAAATTGATTCCTCAAGTGAGAAAAACAACGGGGCCGACTGAATGCATGATGAACATGTCGGAATCCATGATGATGATAATGATTACTGTGATGTTTATGTTTATGATGTTGTTGATGACTTCTCTGATGGTGTGCAAAACGAATATTTTTATTACCACCTCTGCATTATTATTCAGTACATTGGTGGCTTTGATACTGTTGACGATTTCTATGGTAACGTTCATGATTGTGCTGACGATGTTGATGACCCTGGTGTTGATAATGATTTCGATGTTCCCGATGAAGTTTATTTCTTTTGTGTGGTTCAGGATTTCGATGATGGTATTTGTTGATGATTCTTTTGTTGACATTGAAGGTGATGCTAATTAGGATTTGCTTCATGATGTTTCTGCTATTTATCTTATTACATATTTCATCTTCATTCATCATGACATTCATTAGCTTCTGCAGCCTGTGAATAGTTACATTCCCTACTGAATGATACCCTTCTGCACTGTGATTCAACTCTCCCAAAATTGTGCACATTTTACGTTACAGACGAAGCTGGAAACTGGACAGGATCGAGTGAGGATTGATTTTCAAGTGATATAATACTGCTAGAAATTATATTAATTTCATCAGATTCTGCTCTCTAGAATAAATTTTGCTTCTTTGGCTTTGTGGCAGATAAATGAGATTTCATGACTGGATTGGGCTATGTGGATGACTTGTGCCACTGGCATATTGATAGTGTTTATTGCAAGATTTATTCACCATGCATCATTATTTATTAATTGATAAAATAAACTCACCCATCAACTTTTTGCATAAATCATTTCGGACTATATCCATGGCGACGCACAGTCAAATTTCAGTGCTACTCATAATAAAACGCCAGACGAAAACTAACGATCATAAACTGACATTTGTAAGTGATTGAATATGACAAACGAGATTCTTATTCGATACTAATGAGAGTCATTCGTAGACTATAGCGTATATGGCAGGTTTATTTGTGGAACAAGACGTCTACTGAAAGTTCTCTCTTTTTATGTCACGAGAGAATCTCCAACAAGACCCGACTCCGGGCACACTAGAGGAGATTCCAAGTTCCTCGCTGTCCGTCTGTAGACGAACGGCACGGAATCTACTGCCAGTTTGGCACGGTGTGCATATCATTCTTCGAAATGAAAAGCGTCCCATTTTTGTTTAGTTGTAGAGATAAAACTAATTCGAATGCAATCCTAATGTGATACATTGACCGTGGTTCAGCTAATTTGATCAGAGTGTGTTTTATTGATTTGTTGAAATGAAAACCACCCTTCTCAGGCGTCAATTTGGACATTTATTTTCTTCTTTCCAAAAGATCTACGCAAAACATATAAAAGTGAGTCTCATGTTGAATATTCCCATTTGCAAATCGGGCACATATATGCCGCCTTTATTCACAATGGGGTGGTTTTTTGGTTGTACGTTTTTACCTGGATCAGGTTTTCGTATAAGACTCCGTATCATGCAGTGTCTACATGAAACATCTAGTCAAAACATTTTGCTCAAGTATCGCTTGTAACCTGAGTAATAGCCCAATTTTATGGATTACGCACTCTTGTTCGCCGATGATTGCGGAAGATGGTTTAATTCCACTTCCGAGGTATGAAGTTCAGACCCCTTCAGTGTCGGTCACATTCCACTATCGTTCATCTGGTTACGACATCTGGCTCACTGGATCCGCATGTGCAGTTCCATTCAACACCCCAAGATGATGTGTGTCCATCATTCTTCAAAGCTCAGTATTCGTACGAGGCTATGAGATATGCCTATGACTCGTTGATAATTCATCGTAAAAGGTGATTTTGAGACCACCCAACCTCACTACCACACCCCATCCATTAGGACCGAAACGGAACCCAATCAAATCTCCAAATCAACCGGACCCTTTGTTACCCGTGATCGTTTGTCTAATTCTCAGATGATGGCTTTTGTGTACGATGTCCTCTTGCTACTCTGACCCTTCTTATACCAACCAGAACAAGCAAGTATAAGGTGCGAAATTATTCGTGTTTACTGGACGAATGTACAACTTGATATCCAGAGTGTAAATGACCAAATCAAGAACCCACTCACGAGTGATTCCCCAGTAGGGTTGTGTCTTAGTCCGACTGACTGGTCTACTAAGACCAGGCTTTGTTCCACACAGATTCAGGAAACTTCTTGATACCAGTTCCACTCAGTAGTCATTGCATCCACACATAACCGATTGACACCCACCATGGATATTCCAGAACTTCACACACTGATAAGTCACACATGGTTCCATAATGTTCCAAAATGCTTAGCAATGTAGTTCACATTAGCTTGAAACATCACAAGCCTTTTTCCGCGTTCCCAGTTGGTTTCTGTTGACGCAAATCTGAGCTAGAAATCAAAATAAACGTTAGTCTTCAAAATGAGGAAATAACTGCACACAATAGCAGTAATTGAATGAAGAAATCATGAGCACACATGTACTCCCTTGGTCGTGACATGTTGTATTATCTATCATTCAATCTCACCAGTGGGTACTCTGGTCTCTGGGACCCCACCGGGAAGCTCAGCCCGCCCTTCAAGGTGAAATGCACTGGCGAACGAATTTACCACCTTTTTTCCAAGTTTTGTGCAGACTGATCTTGAGCATTCTGCATCCACTAGTCCCGTCTATTAACTCGACACGTCGTTTATCGGTGTTGGTCATGTGAACAGTTTTGGAGACAAGCTATCACCTAAAATACAAGGTCTACGGTTTTTTATTCGAGTGCCCTCTGGAGTCGGTCCTAAATTACTGTGAGAACGATTCTATTCTGGTTTCAAATATCGGTGTGCTAATACTGTCGGCGAAGAACCAGAGAAACGAAGACGTAACTTATTTTGGTTCTTGAACGAACGCACTCAGGAGCAGCCAGGAGAACGGTTGCATTGAGAACGGAAAAGTGTATTCTGAACATGAGTATCAGCGACGAGCACGGATACGTAATGACCAATAAGTGACAAAATCAACGGATGCTGGAGTAGGTAATAGCCAATGAGATACATGAACAGAGCTCACGCAAGACTTGATGAATCATATTAAAGATAGATGACAATTGACAGCGTATCAATCGATTGTGCAAGAACGACAACCAACACTACTCAAGTAAGTGTTCTGAACAATTATTTTTCAAAATTGGGAATAAAATGTCTTGCTTACCATTCACAATTCCACCAATCCCAATACGTCAGGGTTCACGCTGACCGGTTTCCTTTTACGAAATGGAACAAATACAAAGTGGGATGAAAATTATAAACGAAAATGGTCCAAACAATATCGAGATGCCCTGACTGTTATAAATCACCAGGTAGAACGTGAAATGTCTTTACACTCACAAGTGTATTTTTATTATAGTAATATTTCATGATCATCGGGCTCGTTTTAAATTATCCAAATGTTCTTGCTCTGAACTGTCTCCCTCGAACCTAGTGAGAAGCCTTCTCTGGCTTCGAATCATATCAATTCATTAGTTAGAAACGACAGTTTTTATTCGAGCGATGGTGGTCATAACCAAATCCTGGTCCGCTCACTTATTCGTTCGCCTGCTATTCACAGCTAGTTATTCTACGTGATTAATCTGATAACAAACCCAATTGGTCGATTCGATTTAGCTGACAGTTAGCATTTGACTGGTTTTCGTGACAGGTGAAGAAGTGCTGATTGCTCGCCGAAATATCGTGCTGTCCATTGGCAAAATATCAAAATATCCACTCACAGTTGACAGAAAGCAGTGCTTAGATCAGTGGGTGGTGTTCCTCAATACTCACAACGGGTTTCACTGATATTACCGCTCATCAGCCATGCTTATATAGCATACATCAGTCAAATCTTCCATATACTTACACAGTCCGTACGTGTCCCATCCACTGTTATCTAATTTGGTCGGCAGGAGCGTGAATGGATGCGTGTCGGTAAAGAGTTCACTAGAGAATCATAGCTATTACATTTATATTTTGGGAAACTCATGCCATACGAAATATGTATATGTCAAAATGGGATTCGGTAGACACAGAAATTGACTTTACTCGGTTAAGTGGAATACAAGTGGGAATTTGTTAGTCTTCCATGGTTGAGGAAGGACTAGTGAGAAATGGGACATGGGTTTCGCGGATTATCCACTTCCGGTTTCCATCAAAGGGTCAGCTTCTAGGTCACTTTGATTTTTGCGGTCGGTCTGATATCGAAACCAGGACAGTTGGAGTGTCTCAACAAATCGATTTTGAGGAATAATTATGAATTGATTACAGTGATTGCGGCGGACTCTGCTGTTGATAGATTCTGTATTTTTGGCGACTTTTGGTGCGTCCGTAGGGACATTGCGGACTATGTAAAAAGCGTCGTCGTCTACGTAATGCCCAATGCACTACAACCGCACCGGTGATTGCCTCTCGGTTTTGCGTCATCAGTCTAATTGGCTT
The DNA here is from genome assembly GCA_948099385.1 of Fasciola hepatica. Lineage (NCBI taxonomy): Eukaryota > Metazoa > Platyhelminthes > Trematoda > Plagiorchiida > Fasciolidae > Fasciola > Fasciola hepatica. The sequence goes on from CANUEZ040000162.1 coordinate 1,845,212, forward strand.
GTGAGCTCTGATCCTCTGATTCGACTGCCGTGTCATTCTACTTGAATAGCTTGCTGAACGCGAGGAAAGAAATGAATAGGTTAGCAATAAAGATGTAATGACAGGTACATTTTCCCCGAGGTTCGTTTAGACCACCGATCGGCTAGTGAAGCTGGCACGTGATGCGGCAAATAGCTGTTCTATGCGCCTTAATAGTACTCGATTTTGTCACTTCCATCGAAAATGAGTTGAACCTACAAGTCTCTCTTCCTAATGTTTACCAAAACCTGTCTCTTTGGTCAATTTGATAGTTTTCTCTGAGTTGAACGATCGGAGTATTCGTTAATCAGAAGTGTTTTCTTCAAAATGTCTACTTCTTCATTTCCCGTCCCAGTTGAGGGGATCATTTGCACTCGAACTGTGATGGATCGAATTAGGTTTCCTCGACGTTGCAGATGTACAAACCTGGCAAACTTGTTCTGATGAACTGTCCACACTGGTTTGCGATCCATATGATGGAGTAGTTATCCATCTTCACCTCCCACGAGGTACGCATCCAAAAAGTGTAAAGTGTTTCCTTCTAGCGCCGAGGTGAAATCAACCGTCTCAGGAACCTGGGTAAACTTCTCTACAAACGACTCCAGTAGTGTGCATCTGCCATTTAGGACAAAAACACCATTCGTATTTCGATGGTAGATAGGTAGGCCATCTATTGTATCACGTGTCTCATTTTTGCAGCCTAGTAATGAATATGTCAGCCAATAGGAACTGAATTCTATCTTCCACACATTGTATCAAGTCGCATTCCTTCAGATATGAGTAATCCTAACTAATATACTGATTAGCAGCTTCGCCATTCCAAGACCATCTGTGAAGTCAAAGTCAAATTCTAGGTAAAGAGTTCAAGAAGAACGAGGAGGAGCAAGGACATTCACCTACGCACTGAGGATGTCACGTTGACTAGTAAGAAAGTACTTGCAACCGCAAAGCCAATTTCAACTATCACAAGATTATGTGAATCACAGCCCGTCCTTGGTCAGAGATTTCTTCTGAAAATGACTGAATGCCAAATTTCTAGGAGCTGGGGAGCACGGAAGAATTATTTAGAGACCATGGGTGCACAGCTAGTGCACACACAATCCAATATGCAATAGACAATCAATATCAGCATCGCTGACAGACTGACTCAAGTGATGGACCTGACAAAGCAAATATGCATGTGGTACACACCTGAAAGTGAAATTTGCCAATCAAAAATATGAACTTGACCTTACGGCGAAAATAAGCTAAGGGAATTGTGAACGATGGAACTGAGAAAAAATCAAAGAATGCCATAACCTGTATAAACTTCAATTCGCTGACATCGGACAGCATTACGTAGTGACGATTTTGAACTGATTATGTTCGTCCTATTCATTTAGCTACCTTCGCTTATATCCCTTGTCCAACAATCAGATGATACTTTTACAAGAGCTGAAGAACATTTATGCCTGGCGAAATCTGATCACAGTGGATCACTTCTTCGAAGTGGAAAATCAAGTGAAAGTCGCTCTGTATTTCTATGTACCAAATTCATCTTTAAAAGATGGGACCAAAAATAAATACCTGGTCCGCGAGTTGCCTGACAGGATTCGTTATTTGAACTTGCGCAATGGTTTACGATCGAAAGATATTGATTTGCAAGGTGAGCATGTTTTTGATATGATAAAACGATTTCAGTAGTAAGCAATATTTATTCCGTGTGATTCATTCTACAGCTTGTACAAATCGTTTTGAAAATGGGTATAAAAAAATGATCACAATTCATGTATTGGACACATAGGTGTAGTGGGCTTTAGTGGGTGGAGTTCAGTGCAATATACACGCCCAGGTTACATGATTTCAATCTGAACCATTCGACTGGGGTGGTCGACTTTGAAGGCTTTGTTGAGTCTGTGGCCGACGCTATTCATCTCTGTGGTGGTTAGTGGGTGTGGAGGGCAGTGTTTCTGGGATGACATATTACCCGCACATGAGTTGGAATGTCGGTCTCATGCTTACTTGATGATTTATGTCCTGCAGATGCCACATAATTGGATTTCCTAGGTTCCCCATTCTTTCGTAGAAGAGCCACTGCGGACAAACTTTCCTTGTTCGTACCGTTTGACCAAAGCATATCGGGTAAATGACGTGATCCTGAATGAATAAATTGACACGGAAGTGTGTTTTTGATCCATAGGAGCTGGTGAACTGTGTCCAGCACTGTGTGTAACAATGAACGTTTAAATCGAACTTGTCTGAGTATAATCAGTCACAATTAGGCCGATACTCGTAACGCACTTCTGGTGCTGGAACAACTCAAGGAACGCCATTGGAGCCCCCATGATATCAAATAATAAGAGTGCGTGAGCAACGCACACATCAGTAGGCGAACAATGACAAACCGACAAGTTACCTAAAAGTGGGCACAGTATTGCGGGTTCTGACCAAACTTATCTATACGAGGATCGATAAGGCAATTGACATGGAACGGCAGAAGCACCCCAATAGCACAGATTTATATGAGCGCGGAGGTAGACGTGTATGGTTTTCAACAGTCAGTCACCGACCTAACGTCGACTTCTAGATAAAGGAAACAGCGGCATGCTCACGTAACATTTTGGGGTCCAAGGGTTCCGATTAGCTTTCGTCGTGTAGTCTCAACCAGGGTGATCACTTGTGTGTTTTATTCATTTTACCGACAATACTGATTGTTGTAGTTAAAACCTTTATCTGAAAGGCATCGTTATTGTTAGCCAAGTGGTTATCGGTCATCAACACAAGTGTTGTAGGTCTTCACAGAGTGTATTTTGGTCTAATTTGTAGCGCGTTAGAGCAATCCTTGTTGTGAAAGCTTTGTGTGCCGTTTCTTTGATTAATGCCGTATAAACACCGTTTCAGTGTACAGTTTTATTATAATGCGTTTTTTAAAGATGTTAATACATAATTCGCCACAAGTCCTACAATGAATGGCTTCATTTTCAGTTGAAATGAACGCGGGCATAGAAGCCTCCCTCATCAAGTAGTGTTTATATTTGAAATAATAATAGTCAACTGAGAAAGCAAGGCAGTTTTTGCAAACAAACTCTAGTTTCATTCTCTTTTCTGATCTTCGCCTCTTTTCGTTTACTCTAGCCGACACACCAAAGAAACGCCATCAACTGAAAGATGGGTCAGCAAGTAGGGCTGATATGGAATATGTATCCTGACCAAGAGGAAAGTGATCTTCCGTGGCCAGCTTCCAGGATGACTTCAAAATCCATCACAGTGTTCTGTGTAACATAGCTGGTTTATATGGAATACTGTTTACGGACATTCTCTTGCATTACTGTATTCACTGAAATTTGTCAAATTAAATATTGCGTATGTTGTTGCTGTTTCACCAGAACGTATCCGTGTTTTCGTATCTCTGTGCTGGTCACCATTACGCCACGTGATGCTCCCCATGAGTAGATGCGCAAAGGATGAATACGAGAGGCATTGCTACATAAAAATAGATTTTATTGAGTCGTACACGTGGTCCTCGATTATATGATGAGTAGTGTTCGTGTAAAAATCCAATACCTCTATGGGAAAATCCTCCCGACAGGTTGATTACAGTTATATTTGTAATAAATTACTCCAAAAGTGTAGTCGATCGAACGCAAATAGCTACTGGGACCAATACTGAGTGAGTGACTTCCGAAGGGAGCTACCAACTATGCGCTACCTTTTGTCAGTGTGTCTTAAAAATGGAGGGATATCGCGGAGAAGATCAGTTATCGAAATGAGATCGGTCTTAGAAATTGACCTTAATGAAACTATCCGAAGGCGTTCTATGAACCAAGCTAAAGGATGATGTGCAGGTTGATAACTCAATAGTACTTCATGAAGCAGATCGATCATTCCAGGTTAGAAGAATGCCAAATATGGACGAAGTTTGGGCGTGAATTTTCAACAGATTCGTTTACCTGTTGCGAAAACCTTTCAGAAAATTTAAATCAGTCATGCGTCACCATTTATCAGACCTTTCGCAACCTAACCGGAACACTGAGCGGTTGGTCAAGTGAAACCCATTCCACCAAGTATTTCTGTTGACGACAAATAATAATCAAAACAATTTCTTGTAAGTGGACTGATCCAAAACGGACCAGTAGAATTTGTTCGATCCAGTGTGGTTCTGTGAATAATCCTTGTTTAAATCACCAGTTGGATTTAGCTTCCTTTAGGCAATAGAATGGATAGGGTGATTTGATATTCGAGGAATAAAATCGATAGTGGGATTTTGAAAATCGAGAATATGAAAATCTGCACAGATGTGTGCTTCACATCAGTATCTCATTCAGTTGTTGCATTCAGCGGAAGTTGAAGTGAGTGTGAAGTGAAAACCTCTCAGCTGTAAGTATTCCAGTTCTTCTGAGTGTCCGTAGTGATATTGTTCTTCTAGAACAGATGTTCCGCGTTGGAACCCACTTTTCAACCATCGGCTAATATGCACAACACATTTGATTCCTTCACACAACCTTTGGATTTTTCACCCGGGGCAACTAAATTCTCTAGCAGTTGCTAAATTCTTGATGTGAAATGACGATACTTAGTCCAGTAGATAGCATGCTGCCAGATGTTTTGTACATCAATGTGATGGAGTTCCCAAGTTCGAAATAAGAAAACCGGAAATCGAATTTGAAGAGGAGCCTGCTGAGAAGTCAAGCAAGCATGTAACCCTAAGTTGTCCAGAGAGGGGAAGATTTATATTGGTAAAAAAAATAAAGCATGTTAAAGTTGCATAATTTGAATCCGGCTGGATTTTAATTTGTCTCATCAACTGCATTTTACAAATATTGCAAACAAAACAATAAAATTTGTGCCAATGGTTAGTTTTGCGTGAGCCAGTCAGTCTGGGAAAAATGGCTGAACGTGTCAGATCAACAGCATATCGAGTTCAAATGATAGAAGTGAGCGTGGGCTGCTCAAATGAATTGTGACAGGGAAAACGCGGTGACCATGGGCCGAAATTGGAGACAGTTTTGACCCACATGAAGATCCATGCCTGATTTAGAAGAACGGTCTAGGAAAATACATAGGAGGCCGATTTATGCCATTCAAAAGGCTAACTTGAGCGTCCAATATGATTGCCATGTCCCGCGATTAGTTGAGTATCGCTGAGTGCTATGAACAGCTCATACATAACTGACAATTTAGAATACACAACGTTACGAACAGAGATTCGTATTTTCGGCGCTTCTCCTCAGACCAGTGTAGTACTCATACAACGTTTTAGCGTTATTCAAAAATGTCACCCAGAGTATTACCGCAAAAGCACAAAACTGAAAATGAGGTCGTCATTTCCGCAGAAATCTGAAACTCACAACAGTTCTGAATGCTAGTAGACAAATCGGTCCTGAAAATGCACCGGTTACGAATTTATGGGCTGTTATTGTGGTGAGCATATAATGTCCTTTTTGCCTTCGTTTGGACAGACTTTGTTCGAATACACCAGATAAACTATATCAATGCTCAACCGGAATTCCACATGGCGAAACGACTGGTCTACGGATGTCTAAACTGCAGGTGTCGGCAGAGAGGAATTTTATAGGATCAAAGTGCTCCCGCGGGAAAGTCCTTAATAATTGCAGAAATGCACAGGTTACGGTCCACAACTCGTATTTTATTATTGCAAATAATTTGAACGCATCGTAGACCCGTTTTAACAGTTCAGCCAAGTACACAGTGTTACGGAGATTTGACAACTTTTAAAGGACAGAACGTCTAACTCAAAAGCCAGAAGTCACGAAGTACCAACCAGCTGATGAGTCTGCATCTAAAGCACAAGCCATCACCTTTCGGTGGTACATGAGACTGAGTTTAAATCAATCGATCGATTTAGTTTCATTACACAATATATCAATCAGTTTCGTAGAGGCGAGATTAGGTGAATCACAGACAGAATCATTCTAGAATCGTTCACGTGGGCTGTATTTACTGTAGATCTAGATTATCACTAAACTCAACTTCATTCGGCTATGCTGATGTCGTTCCTCTACGAAGTGGTTTATCACGTTGCGAGTTGTGCAGACGGAGTCATCAGAACGATTGGTATCACACATTGGTAGAACACAAAACACTGTAAGCACGTGGTGCACAAGGTACAACGGGGACAGTTATGCTGGTACTTGTCCAGTGCATCCGACAATGAATAGCAAATTAAAAGTGAAACCAGTGACCGAACAAAAGGCGCTTGCGAATTAATTATTTTTTGTTTAAGAACCAAAGTTACTAAGTGGTTCTTTACGCTATAACAACGCTAAGCTGAACTTTGAAAATCCGTGAACTGTGAGTCATTTCCATATAAAATTCTAATAGAAACTCATGTAGGAGAGCTTCTGTATGCACATTTTGTTCTCGTACCTGAGAATATGAAGGCAGAGCTATATAGTTATATTTCAGTAATAAGTAACAAGTAGTTGCGTGATTCGGGGATGGAAATCCGTGTAGCGTGTGTATATCTGACGAGTAATTATGCTCAAATTCCGATGCCATCATCGGTAAGTTACAGGAATGACAGAATATGAGTTTCTGTGTAAAAATGAAACAAGATTTATTACCATTCGAGTATACGTATTAGAGTGGAAACACAATGTTTATACTCATTATCATTCCTTTGGTCTTCCTTAGTTCCTCAGGATTTTTCACATTCTCTTCAGCATGGGACCCATCAAATTAGTGATGAAATCAGTTTATACCTTATGCTCCATTGTGTAGTATCATTTCAGATTGCACTGTTTTGTTCTTTCGATACCTTCAGGTTCTCTGACCTTCATGGTCTACAATTCATTTTGATTCAGCGTACAACAGAGAAAATGAGCCTGAGTAGAGTGCTTTGAGAAGCTTTTCATGAAAATGTTGTGTGAGGATAGTGATACAGCGTGAGTTTGTTTGACTGATTCTTGTGTGTATGTGTTTGTGTGTGCGGTTGGATAAAACTTGGACCACAAAGGGACAAAAGCCTGGGGAAGTCAAAAGCACAGAACTATGAGAGATGAAACGACGTATACTGGGGTTAATTCCTGTGTTATTGCACCGCTGAAAACTATCTTTTTCCAGTATTGTTTGTTTCTTCTGTAGTAGTTGAGCTAGTGGTGGTTGTAATGACAGTATAGCAACAATCGTAATTATGTATTGGAGTAAGCATAAAACTTACTGAATAAGTAGTTAGCTGGTTGATCAAGATAATTATGGACAATTGTGGAGCGACATTGAACAAGACCACATCAGACTGACCGAATGCAATAGGTGAAGTCTTGCGTAAGAACCACGTGATTGTACCCCCGACTCGATAGCGGTTATGTAATTAGGCACCGTTGGTTAATGTGGTAGCTATTTGTGCTACCTGAACGAGTGACCACAAAAGCAGGAGTTATGGCATTAGTAATACTGGCAGAAAATAGCAGTGGATTCGGCCTCAATACGAAATACCACGAAGTTGCTTGATAGGTATTATTCTTGCTCAGTTGCCTAATATTTGACTCCAATGAAACTCATTTTGAATAATTCAAAAAATGAATGAAATACGGCGGAATGAGATAGACACTGAGAACAATGTTCAATCAGTCCAGGAAATAATAACAGTATCTCCGAATACTTCATGGAATTATCATGGTGCAAATCAATTCGGAGTAAAAGATGAGTGATAAGAACTGATACTAAAGCAAACATCATCGTGTAAATTCTGACAGTTTGCGGATCTTGTCCATGAAAGGTTAAAAATAGGCCTTGGGGAGATGCGTCAGCAAACTTCTCACGAAAAAATATGCTCCGAATAATTACACTTCAGTGGGAGAGGATTATATGAGAACAATCATTTACTGTTTACTTGTGTTGTTGTGGATGCTAATAGTCTCAGTGTTCAAGTCGGGGAGAGGGAACAATTTCATTTTGCTCTAAACATTTTCGTTGGTCGTGTACAAATCATCGTTGCAGTTAATGAATAAGTTCCAAAAACCCGTGTCACGCACTTTCAAAGTCAGCTGCTCAATTTAACTTACTTCAACAGACAGCGCATTGGCTGATGATGCAGAATGCTGAGATGAAAGCTGGTTCAGACCTGTGAACAATATCAGCTTGTTGAATCTGACTCGCGGAGAACACAGTATGCAATGCGATCAATCACGGTTTCAGAGATAAATGAATTGTGGTTCATTGATCTAGTGAGACTTTTCCCAAGGTCGCTCAGAGGACGTCAATACACAAATGTTATAACTGAACACTCCACGCCTTCGATTGAAACTGTCAACTTTTCCGATCAACGCACCAATACTGTCAGTATGGTGTTCACGAAATATACTGTAGCCAGTAGTGGGGTTCCGAAATCGATCATAACCGACCAAGACCCGTGCTTGGAAAGCAGTGACTTTTGAATCTGCCTTGAGAAGCTGCAATTCCGAAGTTCACTCACAGACTCGTATCACTCCCCAAAGTAATGGTCTAATAGAAAGAAACTGTTGCATAATCGATTAAGGGAAAGCGATAAAAAGTGGAGATTGGGGGCAGGTCGTGCCACTGTGAGCACACTGAGAATACTGAAACCAATAGTGGGCCAGATTCAGAGCACAGGCATTTCACACGAACACGAACTCCCATTCACTGGTTGTACATCAGCCAAAAAGGAAGATGTACTTACGAGAAAGTTATAACAGTGACAATAATTCGACATTTTATCATATATTTCTTTCATATTAATCTGTTATTTAGGACTATTTTCACTGGACATTTCACTTGAAGAGCTTTTTATGTATTAATTTGACTTCAAATTGTCAACTTCTTTTTTTATGTATTGCAATCAGGTCACATGTGTTACTCAATATGTTCACTTCCAGTTTTCTGATGAACCGTAGTTCAGTGCCGTTGTTGTTCTGACTCGTTCGTCATCGGCTTTACCCGTTCAATACGGCACCTCTAGTGTCAAGTGTTCCCTTCTGCATTCCTACTTCTAAGCTTCGGCCTCCGAACGAGGTCAGTGAATCCTGATGTTACAACAGGTGTATTTATTGTGCCCATTACCAAATGTTCAGACTCAAAATATGCGTGTTACTGCTCTCGTATGTGATTTCACCAACGGTTTCAATCCCTCAAAACGTCACGGATTGTGCGGTTCACTTGATGATAGACAACTAAAGTATGTACCTCATCCCACCTGCAAAAGTGGTTCCTATCCTATTGAAGTTAAGTGGTACGATATAACAAGGGACTGAGTGGTACATGGATGATGCCATGGGTCCACAAAACTGAACTGATGTAAACACATTGATACAGAATGTCCATTTGAGCTCGTCGTAGATAAGGGAGTGCAAAAAAGAACAAGCACACATTTCACGACATTTCAAACTTATGAGAACTTTGGAGTGTATCCTCATATGCTGTAGCCTTGGTCACGTCGTTCCTGAAATTTTGTCAAGAAGTCACGGATAACCCACATTTTGGTTTTAAAATCCACTAGAACGTTACTTTTTGTCGTAGTCGCAGTAATGGTTTGCTTGAATAATGTGATTGCTGTGCACAGATCTGCGCATAATAACAACTGAATTGCCCGTGTAATGGGGGCAGTATACAATAATCATGCCTCTGCAAACAGCTGAAATATCCGAATCATCGAAAGAGCGAGTAAGTGCGCATCCAATACAATCAATACTCGTTCGAGCAGAGATGTAATCTATTATTGTGTGAATTGAACTTTAGTCACCCTTGACGATACTGCTCACGTACTCGCGTCACACCGATGGCGCGGTCGTGTGCATTGACCGCCTATGAACCAAGAACGGTCTTGAAGTAGGACACAACTGTCACCACATGCAACGCTGCGAAATACATTGTCGACATCCCGAAATGTTTCGAAATATCTTTGAATATCCTCATAGGGACCTATTACGACAAACTCTGAGGCTACAAATTATAGGGAATTATCTGAGTAATTTGAAGAAGGAAATGTAAAGAAACCTTATTCGGGATAGATAATGGCATCGTGGCAACAAGATATGTCACACACAATCAGCCACAACGTCCGATGTCTAAAAGGAAATGCATCAGAGTTAAATCATTTTGCTCATCACCGTAAATGTGCGCATCTAGGAGCCCTTCGCCTCTTCTAGGACACCTGAGTTTGTTCTTATATCGAAGGTGATATTGTCAAACCAGAGGATTTCACCATCTTTCGTGTCAATCGCCCTGACCCACCCACATATAATATCGAGAGCGCGGCCATGGTTTCTTCACAAAAATACTGGTCTGTATACTCTGCCACACAAGAGGCTGTCAGTTGAGGAAAGTGATCGATGTGGGGAGGGGGGAGGACTAACCACGCCAGGTCAGACTTTTTGATTTTCATTTGTGAAATTCCACCACGGATAGATTCTTCGAACTTTCCTGCAGATCATGATGGGGTGAGCATATCTGCGAGGCCAAACAACACAGGTTGTTGCAATAATATCACAATAGTACCAGAAGGCTGACATTACTGGCGAGTCAACTGCTAACCCTCCCCTACATGAACTTTGCAACAGCTTGCACGAAACGATAAAACATAGAAGGGACAGCTAAGTTGAGGACAGCGTTAAACGGGTATGACAAGATTCGAGTTGTCCGCAAAAACGTTGGGGTCGAATATTGGGGCAATGGGAGACCAACGCGATGCGTCACTGAATGTAGTGTTCATTTTGGATGACCACCAGACAGTGAGCATTCCAAAAAACACATTCTTTTGTCGAATAATCTTTTTGTTCTAGAACGAAAAACGAGGAACAAGTTTGACAAGCGCGGAAAGTAAGTATCTGTGTTGGACAGCAGTCAGTAGAGCCTAATTGGACAGACCACCTTAGAGGACTGGTCCAAATAGCAAAACTTGAAATGGAAGTGGTTTCCACATGGTGAAAAATTCATTGGATTTTGTGGCAGTTGGGAGACTAGAAAAGTTTCCCTGATGGAAAATCATTGTTTTATTTTATTTTTTGTTTTTGGAATTCATGAGTGATTTTTTTTCTCTAAAATCGAATGTTTTGTAGATAAGATGGATATATTTTGCCTCCTTACGTTTTCATCAAGGAAAATTGATTCACGGATTTCCGAAGTCCAGTTCAGCGTTCATAATAGGCCATGAATAATTCTAGGGCATCTTTTGTTTCAAAAAGTGTAGCCTGATGACAAAGCGGCAATTGTTCAACCTCCGATCTCAATTTCTTTTTATATTATGACCGTAAACTGTGCAGTTCAACAGACATCATAAATGTTCCAGTTTCATGTGGTGCAAAAGGGAAACAACTGCACTCTCACTTTTATCAGGGTATGATACCTATATTTGTGATAGCCAAGCCATCCCACGTGCAGACCGTAACTGCACAACTCCCGACGTGACTTTGAACCTAGTGCAGCAAGAACGGCACAATAGCCTCTGAGTCTCGGTGTATGAAGGTAAGTTGCTCAAATTGACCTACGTATTGTTCAGTTATTTATCGCTAGTGATCCACGAGTTTGTTTCTGACAATATGTTTAGTCAACCGGTGACAGTGTCTGAACTTCCAGATTCTTCGGACCGGACTAGTTTTTGTATATTCCAATTCGAGACGAGTAAAGATATTGTTCCTTTGTTGCATTAATTCAATGTCTTCGTAAACAAACATGTGCTCATCGCAATTGTAGCCCATCCCCTTTTACAACATGTTCATTCTTGGAACTATTTTGTTTACTAACACACAAAACCGCAGTGAATTTCAAATTTAAACTGTACTAATGAATATTCAGATGCATTGATCACATAGTCAGTCATGTATGAACCATTCATAACAGTTCGTGAAACCCAACTAGTCAGCTAAAAAGGCGAACTGATCAGACGATCACACAAGCCTTCCGAATAGCCTCATTTGGTGTCCTGTGTACCGTGCTAAGGTAGTTTTTAAGAGCAGCAATTGATCTTCATGTGTGTCACAACTGAATCCGTTTTCAACATTTGAAAATCTTCCTTTTGCCTGTCGCAAATCAACCAACTCCTTCACCATTGATTCAGTATTTCAACTCATTTAAGTTGTCGATCAGATACAATGAACCATTTTAACGAGCTGGATAGCTCCCTAATACCATGAAGCAGATATGAATTGAATGAATGGTACGGTGGAAGAATAAATGTTTTGCATGTAATTCACCGTGCATACTCAAGTCAACATTGAAACCAATGGCAACACTGTGCAGCTGTTCTGCTGTTATTAGAAACCATCAGCGTTGCACAACCACCGAGCACCACGAAGACTGCAACTCGGGATGAACGAATGTGAGTGGAACACCTAACCACCTGGCTATCGGGACTGATTCTCACGTTACGCAAAACATGTATTGTGCTTCTACGAACACAATAAAGGCCTTGTATTCAAATGCTTTACTTGTAATCAGGGCCCTACAGAGAGGCCATCCGTCAAAGCAGTCGCATGCTGTGCGGGAAATGCGCGGCCAACATTCGAATCCAGTGTCGGAGGGGCATCATATCATGTGGTGTACACGTTCAATAACCTGTTGGGATCCAGCCCAGATGGACGAGCGGTTAAGTGTTTGACTAAAAATCGTTCACCTCTCGGTTGAGTCCCAGTTAGGAGCTCAGTGGGTGTATATTGTTGATGATTCATATCAAGGATCATGATCATCACCTTCAGTGTGGCATTCACCTGATGAGATGCAACTTGTGCAATGTCACTGTGCGAATCAAATCCTCCCGAACAGCAATAGAACAGATAGTACCCCGGACTAAGCTCTCCAGGAGCAGGCAAGACCAGACACGAGGTACAGGAATGTACTATACTCAGTGTATAGTACAAACTCGCTTGTATATAAAGTAGAGCATGGACCTATAAGGCAGATTGCTTACTGGTCAACCATAAGGCAACCACACTCTATCTGCTCGATCTGACTGTTCAAGCTGGGCTTCATCTTTCGGGAAGAACACAGTAAGTAAATAAATAGCGTAGCGAACCAGTTTCAGAAGCATCTGAACTGCCACAGTTACTCCACTGTTTCATTTAAATACAAAATCTTGTCTTCCATATTTTCTACCTGTAATTGTTATCCTCTAAGTCGTGGGTCGTAGACGAGTACGTGCACTTAGGCATGGAAGAGTTTGTCTCAGTAGGTTCGTGTCCAAATCCAATCTACCGTTTTCTGTTTTAGAACATGAAGAATTCATTGCATTTATGAACTGAAAATCTGGCAAAATGCCATCGACTGCATGTCACTTTTTCACTTCTAAAAGATCAATACACTACTGGGGCCAGATTCAGTAGCCACCGTCAAAAGGTAAATGTTCTGGAAAAAAATTATCCATAACTTTACCTGACTGATTGTCCTTTGAACTCCATACTTCACACACAAACTTCATATCATCAGATCAGCCATGTACTCGGAAGCACCGGACTCGAGTTTCGCTGTCGTTCAGGTTTTTCCGTGCATTATATCCTACACCGCACCCAGGGTTTGAACGCAGGTCTTTTCAGCACGAAGTCGCGTGTGTTAAAACTGCGCCATCACATACCCATCTGTGTTGGTCAGAATCACCGAGCGAAATGTAGTCAGATGTCGTCTGTTATGTGTTATATATATTATCCGGTGATTGAATAGTTCGTTCCAATGTTTATTGTGTATTATATTTCGAAGCTTTATCACTAGGGGAACCCACGGAATACTACAAAATTTGGAATACCGACAGCTGGAAGGCACTCAGTTTAGGCTCACTTCAACTTTCGCCGAGTAAAATAATGAAGTCAAACGGTCATCTTTGGAAATGTTATCGTCTTCATTCCTGAAATTCTCAGTAGCCAACTGATTGCTCGAATATCAAATTATGTTATTCATTGTCTTTCATGAAGAAAATCAAATCTAGTTCATCATTCTAACGCGTGATGTTCACAGAATCATAGTGTATCGAACGAATGCCACGTATCACTTCCTCCCATGATCAAAATGAATAATTTTGCTATCCTGAACCCCATATATGTCCCCAGTAAAATCGTATTTGATATTGGAATGTCATGAACTATGCACTCCGTGATTCGTAGTCGTCGTTGACCATCACATCGCGGGGCACATCACGTGACACAATCGTGACCAGCAGAGAGGCTCAAAACACGAAAATGTTGTACTGGGGCAATATATGTACCAAAATTTTGAAAATTTTATTATCAAACGTTATACAAGAGAATGTTTATGAGCAGTGTCTTAGAACTGTTACCGATGTACCGCAACAAACAACAAATTGGTTGATCATGAAGTCATCCTGGAAACTGGTCACAGGAAAGCAATTTCCTTTTTGTTCAAGGCGTATTCCGATTCAGCTTCCTTTGCCGAGTCATCAGTCGTTCGCTTTGGCGGGTGAGCTTAAGTAAACAGAGTGGTGAGAAAATGCGGAAAGAGATTGAAATGAGCACAAGTTTCAAGAAAGGAGAACGTTCATCTCTCGGCACGTTGCTACCGTGCTCCCCCTTCTTTAGAACGAATATCTTCTGGGCTGACAAAATTTTGTTTTCTCATCGGAAGTGTTCGTACTTGGGAGGGACGTACAGAAAAGGGCACAAAAACATGGTTAAAACACAAAAACAGGTAACCAGTACTCACCAATCATCCAAAATGTCTACCTTGGGATTACTGGTGCCCATCGCATTCGAAATAAGAAAAAAGAGGACTTTTAGTCCCAATTCTTTCTATTCTAAAGAAGTCCACTGTTAAGTTTTCCACGCTTTGTTACTGATCTGAACTTCTCACTGGAGTCATTTTGCAATCAGCTATGTTCTCTTCATCGTCTTCACTTTCTGAAACTACCGTTTGCACATCTTTAGAACACTCGTGGTGATTTTTTCGATGAACAATTCGCAAATGGCTACAGGGATCACCTTTTACAACCAAGTGATGTTTAGGGGTGGGTCTAATATACGGACCAATCTCATTCGAGGTAAAATTGTTTCCCGATCCCAGATCTTTGCAAAACGTCGGGATGTTTCCGATCCTGCTCAACGAACCATCACTTGAAACTTCTGAGGCCTCGTCGTTCAATTCCTTCGAGCTAATATGATGATGTTGCCGGAAGTTGTACAACCAGCCACTACTCGCGTGAAAATAACCATGCTCCATATCACCAGTCATCTTCATTGTTTTCCATTGTAGCAATTCTCCCGTTACCAGAAGATGATTCTGACGAGCAGTGTGAAGCTATTTATACACCGTGCTGATGACATCCTCGAAGAAACTGGGACGTGAATGGAAGAATTTCCGCTTACTCGAATTTTGTTGGTCTCAACTAATTTTGATGCTGGCTTCAACTCTCACAGTCACATGAACTCGCGTTCTCGCAGCTATCCTCTACCCGAAGAGACACGAATATATCCAGAGTAATTCTTGGTATCGTGAAGATTGTAGGAATACAGCGAGCTTCTTCACCTTTCATTAGATCCATAGCCGACACTATACGCCAAACAAAGGTGGTCACTTGTTACAATTGCGATGGAATTTCTAGTTGGTCCTCATTTGGCTTGTCTGCCGATTGCCGTTCCATGCTCTTTGTTCAGAATCAGGGTCTCATAAAATCCCGATAAATTATGAAAACTGTTGCCAACTGAGGGCTTACGCGCGCGGGTCACTGCGTTATGATTCCATTCCCAGTATCAAATTAATAAAAAGGAGCTGGACATGGACACTCAGAGCGTGCAAATACTGCGAGGTCATTTGCTCTCGTTTTATGTATAAACGAGTTCATACAAAATCAAATCACACAGAGTACATTCCTGCTGTTCTTGTCCGGTCTTTTCAGCTCCTAGTGCGCGTAGTCTGGGTGTGTAACATCCCCCTACGTACTATTCGCCAGGTGGACAAGATCACCATAAAAATTAACGAAGAAAATCATTCCAACGACTTCGAGGTTGTAAAAGTCATGAAGCCAATTTTCATGGACTGCGTTGAATCACGAATAGCCTTATCAGACAGTACTATATACGGTGCTCTCAACAATGGAGAATTCACCAAGGTCAAGAGGCAATGGTCTGAGTCTATCTGATTGAAGTTCATTCACTGGCGACTACTTTTCTGTCCAATATTACCTCAAGTTGTGCTACACATGAGGATGTTCGACTTCTGGACATGAATATACCTATTTCTTTGTTGTCTGCATTCACATTCGCAAAACGACGACAACTTGGAACACTTTGTTGCGGCAGTTGGCTCATAAAAGCCCCAATTGGATTATTGTGGAGAGTTTATTTGCAATGTTAGAGAGATAAACAAATTCACTTTCTCTACATGGGACCCTGGAGGCAACACTGTTGCCTGTGGATAAGTAAAGGCAAACTCGTGATATTTTAGCTCGGTTAATCGGCACTACGCCAGAAAGCGGGGACAATTCGTTGAGGATAATGGCAAGTCAACGTATTAATAAATCGGGTGACACCATGCACAACAAACTTCATGGCAGATGGTTACGTAGAACTAAATATCATTTATTTTTTCATTCGTGGCTCACATTCTCACATACCGTGTGAGAAACGGGAAATTAGTTTACTTCATAATACTGTGTTTTTCACATAGTGGAATGACAATTCAGAACACCTTTTAGTTTATTAGTCACCAAGTGACCGGTTTCCGAAATAGTGACTGAAAACTGCTTGGATGTATGTGGTTTTCTGTGGAACCAAGCCCTAAACGGTGGGATTCGTATTCCAATAAAATGGACTCGGACACCTCAAAGCTTGGACTCGTTTCTCACGTTCGAATAGTGAGAAACAGATGTTAACGCATGGTGGCGTATCGATAAACAATGGGTTCCCCAATAATGGAGTCTTTCGTTTTAAAAGTACTTTCTTGACTTATTTAGGAGCATGCTGTCACCAGATCGTTGACGTTGATCTAGTTTGACTGCCGTTTCGGCTTTGATCGGTAAATACTCCGGGATAGTTCCATTGTGGTAAATGGTGTATGCCTCCGATTGATTACAATTAGGCCAGGTGGAATAACTTCAATTCGTGACACAATAAACTGGGTGCAACCTACAGACTACTGACTTCATCATTTGTCTATTTATTCTGAGAATTGTGGTTGTACTTACGCTTTCGGATAAGTGCAGTGGAAAGGGCGAAACCCATAAACGCATACGCCCATTCCATCATTAGGTATTACCGGTAACCAGACCCTGAGACTTAGAGTGGACAGCTACACAAGGTCCCAGTACGTCAAATGGGGTAACGAGCTGGACGACAATGGATTGCCGTCTTCCCCTAAAGCGACCAGCGGTGGTATGATTCGAATATCTGACCTCTGAGGTGGAAAGCAAATGCTTCAAATCTCTCTACCTAGTTCGACGAGTTTGACTCATGATCAAGTGGTTTGAGACCCTGGTGCAAAGAGCAAACCTCAATAAACGGTACCCTGAGGCGATAGAGGACAGTCTACTGACGGTCAGCTCACTATCATATGTGACCCGTTGAGTTCTGATACAGTGTACTACTCAATGTTTTAGTTACCAGAGCAGTGAACCTTTTAAATCATTGAATACACCCTATTCACTGCAAGTCTGCATCCAGTTGCATTCCATGATTGGTTCGTGACCATACACTGTTAACTGATCTTCTCTGATTACTGACTGTCCCTCTCCACTGTTTTCTGTCCCCGTAAGACCCAGCTATTGATTCGAGTGGGTTTTTCTTTCCATATAGTCCTCCATTCACAGCTTGACTGGCTGATCAATTGATCGCTTTTAACAGGTCCGTTTTCTTTGGTATCCACGTTGAGTGTGGTTTACATCTTTCAAGACTAGTCGATTCACAGATTATTTATGGTTGTAATCAAGTGATGTAATTTGGACGATCTTCGCACGTAATCAGAGAATGAACGTGCATTCCTGTGTTTAAAAGCAGGAGTTTTCACATGTATTTATGAGTTTGACACGGTTATTCGATCGTATAAAAAGGTGCGCTTATTTCAACCAAATACTAGTTCTTTCATTCGGTAACTCAGACCACCGAATTTCATGGGAAATTTTCTTGTGATAGTTTTCTAATTCTTGGAGGGGTCTTGGTTTCCGTATTATATCATCTAAAACGATCAAAGAAATATGATTGATAGTTTGACTTAGGCAGAAGAATTCGTTGATATACAAGCAAAACCTGCTGGAAAACATTAGAATGAAATTGAACGAACACATGCTCCATCCTCGAGTGCCGCCAAAATGTCCGCACAGTCTGGGACTCACCGGCAGTGCTAATGAGGTCCACTCGATGAACGGTCTGGGTCAATAGGGGTCGTTGCTGAACCACAGAAACGTGTGAATTACAAAAGGCGAAAATGAGTTGAATTTTATTCTGAAGTCGAAAAGGCTTTCATTATTCCCGGGCAGTTCGAAACGAAACTGATTATATTTGGTGGGAAATGCCCGTAGTCAAACCAATAATACAAGTTTCGACGAATTACTATCTTGAAATCTCCTAGCCACGCTGGCATAACTAAATTGTTGTTGAAATCCCGGGGATTATACAAATGAACAACACAATATCTGATTGGGGTGTGATGTAGAGTGAAGTGGAGAGAGTCACGGTTCCGTCCTATTGGAAAATGTCGGAATCGGTAGGTATCGGGAGATTTCCGTGTACCGTGAACGGGAAACTTTGAATGAACACCTTATTCGTGTTGTGTTGGGAACGGTAGATAATCATTCCCGTGGAAATAGTTCACTTACGATTCCTTACTGTGTATGGATTTTCTTTGAAACCGTGAAAGCCTCGGTTTGCTGATACGAAGCAGAAGTTAGGAGAATCTATGAAGTTTTGAACCATGCTAACCCCACCGCAATTCGAGTTTTTCCAGTATGAGAACTGAGTTACCAGTACATTTCTTTTATCTATTATCATAACTTGGAGCATTTAATGTTGTCGATCCTTGTTATGCACAACTTTGGATAGGATTCACTAGCTGGTACAGGTAAAAGCTGTCCTTCTCTGTTTTAACCAATCCGCTTAGGAACATGTTTACCACAATCTGCCTCGGTCAAACGGTAAGGATTTTGAGGAGTTGTCCAAATTAACTCTTTCACAAACAAATGGGGACCATAGGAAAAGCAATTCTCAGGCACCTGGAAGAAACAAGTCACCGAGGAACCATTGAATAGGCATTCCAAATTATTGAGTAATGCCTGGTCTCTACATACACATTCGTCTACACTCTCTGATAAACAAAAATATGATTAGCACCGGTCATTTTTTGCAACTGTCCTGCTTGCACTGAAAATACTCAACGAGGCCCTCCTAATCGACCACTCCCACTCAAATGACTTCAATCCGAACCGTGGGACTTCCAAGATTGGCTCATTTTGAACAACACGTCGAAATAAATCTAAAAATGCCCCCAATAGCCATTCGTCCAGTTTATATAAACCGTGATCAGATTCGTCATAATCATTTCCATTATAGTCTGTGCAAACTGCAGAATGAATCACATTGAAAAATACCTTTCAGTACTGAACTGGTGTCATCATGTCAACCCGTGTTAACTTCGAAATTTAAAGTGCATATGCATACAGGCCCACCTTGTAAATCGACGTCTGTCGCTTGTAAACCATCGCGTGATTTCAAATTGTGAAGAACGGATCGCAAATCTTGTTCCAGATTTTCGTTTCTGGTCGGATCTTCCAATGATGATGCTGGTACATAGAAATAGAGTACAACTTTCACTCGATTGTTCTGTCTGAAGAAGTGGTCAAGTGTGAATTGATTGCGCCAGGCGTCAATTTTCTTCAACTCCAGTACTCGATTCATCTGGATGGTAGTCAAATAACACGATGTGGGAAGGGGTTGAGTGTCTAAATTATTAGGTTTAGGACATTCAGAATGTGGGGTTTGGCATGTCCGTTACTAGACTGAGCATAAATAATACGTAAAACGTGAATCGGAAGACTATAACTGGGACAGAGGACACAATTTTTGTGGGAATCCATCGTCCTATTCCTGCCTGCTGACGGGCAAGAATATTAGACAATCCTCTCTCACATCCTTGAGATTCGTGCACGAAAAGAGATATGACGCCTGAAAAACGGATGGAAATTAAGATGAATTACCGACGCAATAGATTGTACTGGATCTGGTTCTGCCCACTTTCCGACAACCTGGGAAATATCATAGATTGGGTAAGTGTGGTCACTAATTTCCTTCTGAATCCGGTTTGTCTCAGATTTTCTGGTTCAATCAACACGTTTCTGCTTGTTAAATTCCTTCTAATAGCCCGTTATTCATTGCGATGAAATATTCTTTATATGGCGCTATTTACCCAATACGGAATGTAGTTTATCCCAAAACAGACTGTGCTTAGTGCAGATTCTCTACCAGATTCTCTACAACAGAATTCTGGGTGGATTCTGCCTCGTAGAAGAGTCCACTAGAGAATTGCAGCTGTAATTCATAGACAGTTCATTGTGGGTTAGTCAAAGCAAAACCTTAGGAATGATGACACTGTTGTTCGAGATAACCTGCAACCAATCCACAGTGAACTATAAGCACATCTCAACTGTTATTACCGAGTGAACTCCTCGACGAACGATGTCCACTCACAGTTCTGAAAATCACAATGAATTATAGCAGATAACCTTACTACGGAGTGCAACTGTTTGATGGTTGGTAGACAGGGGAGCGCTGGGTACGCATGGCCCATTTACCTCACTAATTGCGAAACCGGTTGTGTGCTTACGAGAAACGTTATCCACTCATCCAAGTACCGCTTACTGTAAATACTCAGATAGTTTGTACCAAACAAGACGGTAGTTAAATAATAAAAACAGAAACAATACAATTTTTAGTGTAAAATATCTTCGCGGTCTACCTGGTGATTTATAACAGTCACGGCATCTCGATATTGCATGGACCACTTTTGTCCATAGTTTTTATTCCAAATTGCATTTGCTCCATTTCGCTGAAGGGAGCCGATCAGTGTGATCCCTGGTATAATGGAGTGGGTATTGCAGATGAAAAAATTGAGACCCAGTGCTACTTGTTGTTATTACACGCATATTCATGTTTACAATGATGTGTTATTTGGTGGGCCGATCACATCAATTCCGCTAAATCTGGCAAAATCCGCTCAGACATTTTATCTTTCCATTAAAACAAAAGGCACCTTTTTCGTATCGATTGTCACAGGCTTATCTAATATCGTGCTTGTTCTTTCTCCATCCGGTTTGATACCTTCGCTAGTGAGAAAGTGGCTGTGGAACTTGACTGCTGTTTGTCATGATGTCAACTTGCGCTGTTTCACTTCCATTCTATCACTTTACGCTATTTATTAGTCATACTCAAACGTTTACCACTGAAAATTATCCCGCGATTATTTGCTGAATGAATTGAATGGGTATATCGAACGCAGACGGGAGAGGTCAGTGTGTAATGTATATCAAATCTAATCCTCAATAAATCATGAATTTAGTGAAGAATTCATGGAATAAGACTACCGACAGTTGTGTTGTCAATGCACTGCGCGAGGAGAACTTGGACAAAAAAAGGTTCATTTGAGGAAATTTCTATTGCTAAACATGATAGATTGCGGTCGATGATTCTCCCAGAAATGAATTAGCAAGAAATACAGTCCGAAATTCGGTGTTTCATAAATTATGACAACATCACAGAAGAGGACGGAATGATTTCACTTGACTAAATACATATAGGAAATTAATAAAACTTCCGGTATTATAAAAGAGTTTCTGATGTCGGAAAATTCCCAATGAACACATTTGGAGAACACAGTTTGGCGAACAAGCTCGTTTTCACTGATTCATAATCATGCCATTACATCACCATATATTACGACAAGTCAAAGGGTTGAACCAATTAGATAAATGGGAAGTGATGAAATTAATATTGAAAGGGGATTAGGGGTGGGGAAGAAAACAATTGTAATCCGGGCTTAAATCAAAACCGGATGTTTTTCTCGTGTGTTTTCAGTTTTCATCTGGTCTATGGCCTGTTTTAGGGTGGACGGAGGGCCAGGGAAGCTTAAGGGCACATACAAATTGTTTTTGGGCACGAAGAGGGGGGTTGTGGAGGCGGATGCTGAAGGCCTCAGCTGTGGCTGGTGTGCGACACTTTGCCGGTCTTGATTGCCGACCCCGAACCTTATACAGCGCACGGAAGGCCTCGGCCACGTTTACTGCGTGATCAGTCTGGGCAAGGTGTGAAACGACAGCGCTAGTGAGTAACTTAATTGCTCCAGTGTTCAACCATGCAGGGTGGTGTTCGCGGATGCGTACAGACAAACGCCTGGTCGTGCGGCTGATATACGTTGTTCCACAGGAACAAGTGAATGAATAAACACAAAATGAGGCTGCAGAATCAGACACTTTGTCTTTCAACCGCAAAAGCACTACCGGCCGGGATTCGAACGGAACCCGGAGGACATTCTCGAAAACGAAATTGATGATGAGACTGGGTCCTATTTTCAGAGAAACACGCTAGTTATTACCTCCTGTCCATTCATTGTTTTTCCAACACCATTTTGCCTAAATTTCAGGTTGACGGTCATTGAGAGAAGTAGGAAAATGCTAACACCTTTCATAAGTTGGCCTGTTTTAGTACTGGTCGATTAAATGAAAGATACTCAGTACCTAAAATATGAGAACAGTTTTCCGCATGAATTTGGTCACGGACCGGCGGTGATCAAACGGTAATCTTCGTTTGATGCCTTTCTGCTACTAACAATTCATATTTCATGAATCACATTATTTCTCATAATCCAGGTCATTGCAGTTTTCCTCTTGATGCCGAGTGTTTCACCTAACAAACACAAGTCGTCTCCAGCTTCAAACGCGTTCAAAACACGTGACTTGGCGTCAGGTGTACGAAATATGCGTCTCGTTGTTGAACTCATCTTCGTTAAAACAAATCGGTCATTTCACAAGCGACCAGGCTCCATACAGAACTCTGCGTAGTCATGTGCATGGATTGGCACAGTTTTGTTAGGCTAAACGCACATGCAAAGCCAAGGTCGACAAACGCCGTCCATTTTTTGTCCGTCTCACTCTGTCCCTAGTCCTTTGCTCTTTAATCACGCGGTCGACTCAGTGGCTAAATCTCTTCCCAATAGGCCAATGCATGTACTGTTGCATGTATCAACGAGAGTTCACCCCACCAGTTGCCATCGCGTTTTGGGTGAACACGGAGGCGAGAGATTTCGAGGTCAGGTAACAAGTGACCACTTCTAAGCCAGTCATATACTTGTGTTTGCAGAGCAAAGCTGGTGGGGCTTCATTTGAAGTGTAAAAGATATATAACTGCGCTTGCTTTTTCTCGATCCAGTTTGATACCTTCGCTGGTGAGAATGTGGCTATGGAACTTGACTGCTGGTTGACATAATGCCAACTTAAGCTGCTTCACTTTTATTCTATCTCGGACACAGCACCGTAAAAGAAGGAGTGAACTTGTTATTTCCCGATATTCTGTGCCAAAAATTGGAATATCATTTACTACGCAGATTACTTCAGGCAAGTCATCTACTTCTTGGCGAATTCTGTTTTGAGATCATTCGTTAGATAACTCAAGACTGAGAAGTCACAGTCTCTCATGGTAGCGATCATACGGTGTGCCAAATGTGGTCAGATAACTCGAGGTTTCATCCAACTCTAAATGTCAAAACGTTGAATAAAGATCAACATTTTTGAAGCAGTGCGTTCATAACTCAGATTTATCTTCCGATAAAAAACGAGCGACGAAGGATATTTTCGCCGGAGTGCTTTTTCCAGTAGTATGGGATCAACGCACACGCAAACTACACCAGATACTTTCATTACAATTACTATTGGGCCACCAAGTCTGTCAGTTCCTCAATTTTAACCAAGGATGCCTTTCCAGATAAGGATGTCCGAATCGCCTTTACATCGTGGTATAACAGAGTAAGGAACACGCCGTATCGGTGGCAACTCAGGTTGGATAGATTAACTTAGGTAAACACTGATCTTTTACGACAGCCTTCCCAATTTCTTTTAAAAAATGTCTTTCTTCCCATCATATCCAGCGATACCAGACACTTGATGAACGAATGAATCATAGTTGAATGACACCAAACTCATGTTTTATAGGTTCACATCCAAGGATGTTGTCGTAGCCTTCGTCAATCACCACAAGGTTTAATACTGAAGAATCTTCACTCGTGAAATTTAAAAGCTGGGGCATTGCCTGATTAGACGAAATACAATAAATAAGTTCAGCCTGTAGTCGCACTCATGATATCCAGTTTACCACTTATGCACATATCATTTATCACAAACTAAATCATCCTCAATAGGGACAGTACTATCAAGTTTTCAGTCCACAATTTCGAAACCTAGTGAAATCCTAACCACTGCACTTTAGCATCTATGGCGTACCAAGGTTTGGCGGTGAGACCCACAACATCTTTGAAACAGTGATTATAGTCAGGGGAAAGCTGTGGTAACAAGACGAAGGGAGTATTGAACCGATCGGGCCAACCAGTCGAGAGCCACAGACCAAAGACGAGAATGTGAGTAAACCAGCAGCGCCCCACAACAGGCAGAAAGAGGTATGCAAATTCGTAGGTAGAATCCAATGGGATCTGAGTCAGTTTTCAAGACGGCCCTCGTTAGGCGCTACTGATCAAGCTGTCAACCAGTCCAATGGGACCAACGGAATGGAAATGATGGAAAAAATAATCGACATAATGGCCGTAGACAACGGATCAGAACGGAGCCAAAATGCTCAAGCAGACTGAGAATCAATATCGCTCCCGCGAGATCTGTAGGAAGGACTATGTAATCAGCTGTAAACATTTTACCCATTTGACTTTTCTGACCGTTGAAGTACGGGTGTGCATCATCCAACTGTTTTTCTTTGTTACGATACGACTACTCATCATGACAAGTGAGCATCTTGCATTTCCACATACTGTCAACCTGGTAGACTCAACCGTTTAAGCTATCTCCCTTGCTTACCCAACTGAGGATTTTTTGGTTTCTGAATTAGGTTACTGCTAAGAATTAGCATTCGGAGTACTGCCGCAATTCGTGAACCATTTTTGTTTGTTCAAACTGAATGTGATTCATTGAAGCCATTCAGATTAGGGAGGCCAATGTAAATGTAGGCGATTAAACCACGAACACGATAGCGACAACCACTCTGACAGTGACTAAAATACTACATGAATAACGACTTCACCCAGGCGTTCCATGCAAGGCGATGCCGACTTCAATAACATTCAAAATAAGTCAGTCTTTGGTTGTTATGCCCCTAACAACCCCATCGATCGATTTTGGCAATTTTATATAATCACCTAAAGGTTGAATATGACACTTTTGAAGGTATCTCCCCGAAATCCCCGTATCCTTCACCGTTTTCTCATGCGAACACTGAACCGTGATTTTCCTCGCTTAATGTTACACGAGTCGAAAATCTGACTACTGCTGCTGTTTTCAGTAGTAAGGAAAGGAACTAAAATCTCCACGAAAGTGTCCACCCTCGGAGAACACACTGTACACGTGTCATCATCAGGGAGAAAACAGAAGGATTATGAGATTTTGAACAACGGAAAGACTGGACAATTTGGATTGGGGTGTTTTAAGCCTCAACAGATTAGGCATGGTGAGGAACCTCATAGCTTGGAAACGAGCTCTTTTCTATGATTTTGCAATGGTGCATGTGCAAATCCCCGAACGCTCTCTGGGCTCTTATGAATAATCGACACACATCAACTTGGGACGTCGAGTGAAATTCCACGTGAGGTTCTGGTAGGAACAACACTGAATACAGATACTCAGAGGTATTAGCCAGGGACAAGTGACAGTCAGCTAATATGTGTCAGCTGCATTGTTTATCTAAGTATTACATATGAAAAACGTAACCAGCCAGGGATGTACGGGACATACTAGCTGCAGTCAAGAAATCCATAACAAAGCACCAGCCTCTCATGAAAAGAAAACAGCGAATCCGGTTCCAATTTCAAAAAAGAGGTTATTAAGAAGGTACTCACTTGTGTACGCTTTCAGTAAAGCTTCTAAAATGAACATAGAAAGGCCGTAGTTTATGCCAGTTCAAAGTTTATTCTGATTTGGACCAAAAATATACTAAAAAGAACACTCCAAACGGATCAACCGGATTGAGGTCGACCCTTTATCTTTCCAATGCTCTTTTTCCAATTGTAGTGTGTCTCTACAATCAGTCAACAGGTGAACATTTACCATTCGAAAAGATAAAAGATGATAATCACACTGATTCAAACTGGCAGCAGATTTCTCGCTGATCGTCTGCAGACGGCCAGTTAGGGACTTTGAAACTACTGTCCTGTGCGCGGAATCACACTGAAAACAATATCGAACTCTACTTTTACACTAATCTCAACAGGAATGTGATAACTCTCCTCTTATGTCTTTTAGTATTGAATAAATATGTCGTGGATGACACAGATTTCGGATGAATTTATTTGGTACCGAAATATTCTGTCGAATGTCTTATTCAGTTGCTTACAAATTTCACTTCTACATTTTGGATGCCCAATCAGTGTAATACTGGAGGTTGCACAGAAATTATATCCTAAAAGAATGCGGATGGAAGTTGTAAATATCTCTGCAATAAAAGGATGGCTAAGTTCAAACTATTTCCATAAATATACACTATTGTTCTGTAAGGAAATCGAATTACGACTATCTCCATTAGGAAAGCGGCACACGTCGTCCAGCAAAGTCAATTGGGTTCCTTCAGCTTGATTTGTACTGCTTTTTCACAAACAGGAAAAGCTTTCTTTTGGAAAAAATATGAAGATTACGAACAAAGTAATAACTTATTGTTCACAAAAATATACTCACCAAGTCCTTTCCAATGGCCAATTTCGTCTGCAACATGAAGTAGAACCGTACTCAAAATGGAACATTGGATCGGCATCATAGAGAATTAGGTAGGAATATTCCGTAGTTTGTTCACTGGCAAAAAGGCAATTTTTCCTCATGGGGAAACTTGTCATATAAGATATATTCTACATTGGTTCAGCTACACTACGTGCGTGAAAAAATCAACGGAATCCATATTGGAAACGAACCAGCCGGAAGAGAAATCAAGCTTGGTCTGGTATAGAAGAAGTACAAAGGTCTGGTCTGCCTAATCTGACCAGACACGTTGGTCTTGATGTGGTCATCAAAAGAAATCCATAAAGAAACACACACGGAGTGCAATGAAGATAAAAGAATTGGGTGAAATTTGGTAATATTAGGCTGCTTTTGAACACTGACTTCCACATTATCGCTTACATCTCAATAATAACTCAAACTAACCTGTGTAACATCAAATGAGACATCATTAATATAGACATCACTATCATCAATATCATCATCGATGATTTCATGATCATGATCATCATCCGAATCACCATCATCATCATCATCCGAATCATCATCATCATCATCATCATCATCATCATCATCATCATCATCATCATCATCATCATCATCATCATCATCATCATCATCATCTAATGAACCTTCATGATCGCTTTATATTCAGTGAATTGTTCATTTACAAGTAGTCTAACTGTGCTAATGGGTTACTTTGCATGTTCGATCCTGTGTTTGTGATGTTAGTTTTTGGGCCATTATTGATTCGGTTGGTATTGTTTGTGACCTTCACATAGACTCAAGTATGTAGTACTTTGCTGCATTCTGATTAAGTAGTTTTGATGATAGAGATACTTCTCCGAAAGATTTTTTCTGCATAGCTACTAAAATGCAGTCTATTTGAAGGAACTCACATTTTGTGTTTACTAACGAATGCGCATTTCGTTTGCATTGCCTCTGTTTGAATAGGTGCTCCGAAAACGATTCGGAAATTGAACTCAGTTTGATGGAATTCCTATCCACGTCTTGTCTCTCTAGTTCCAGGTAAACAACAACTGCCAATTGATCACCTCTCGGATAGAAATAGGCAACTGTGCTACTGTTCAAAAAACTGAGATTGTTCCATTGACCGAGCACGCTGAAAATCTGGAGTGAAGCCCATTGCGTTACAATATTAGAAGTTGGAAGGAAAGCGTAGATTAGAAAGATTTTGCCGCTTAAATCATACCAAAGCATGAGTTCATCGGTACCAAAACATTCCGCCCAACCCAATGCTTAAGAACACTCTATCGTGAACCCTAAATTCTGGGCTGATATAGTAACAAAGTGCCGGATGATGTCAGGGCACTGTGTAACAACCACGTTTTCTAATGTCGTTGAGTATCTATTGTAAGCACCGTGCCATGATGGAGTTTAATAGTCCTTGAGATTAACTGTAGAAATATTGTGGTTTGGGCTTCGTTGTTCTCGTTATCGTAGAGTTTACATTTTGAGAACATGAGAACATGATTTCCACCAATTTTTGTTGCATTTCGGTTCTTGAAATTGAACTGTAGGGCCTTGACTGAGTGCGCGATGATAGATTGGCAGTTCGCTGTGTAACATATTTGGTGCGCTTTGAAATCCTTGATCAACCCATTCCATTCTACTATGTGCCCACCATCAATATAGTAACCCTGTATCGCGCTGGTTACTGTCTTGTTGACCTTTCTAACCGACCAAGTGGGCGGTATTTGTATTAGACAGGAGTAAGAATAGGAGTGCACACAATTGGATGTTGAATGATAACATATGGTTTGGTACTTACAATAAATCGAAACAAGAGTCTTTTGAAACTCAGTAAGGAAAACAGTTCTCGTGTGTACTCTACCGAGGAGATATGAATAACAAGTGGATAGGAAATAGAGGAAATGTTGCGTTGTGGTTAGGGGCACAAATAACCTTTCTATTTTACACAAATTATTATTTTCTCTCAACCGGCAACAGGACATTCGTGCCATTTTCCAACCGTTCGCCTTCCAGATTTTCACTCCTATATTTCATTTAACTGACTTTGATATTATCACTATTGGATGCGCATATATTCTTCTATCTCATGTACAGAACTCCTCTTGTCAAAAGATAAATTTACAGAAAACAGCCGTGTAGAATATTGTGCTATGCTGGTCTAACAGTTCTGGACGAAGAGAAATTCCGGCAAATTTCCTATCGGAACTCATTGGTCAAATCGATCAATCCACTGGCCTGTCACTCGTCGATACGTTGAATTTAGTCTTTACCTTGGTTCTGTAAATGTTTTAGTTACGTGTCAAATGGTTTACACTGACAGTACTGGTCTGCCAGCAAAGACAGACTGTGTTGAAAACGGATCAATCAGTCACGCTACAGACATGATCTTGCTCTCTGTCACACATTGGGCATTACCTATGCGATTTTAACTAGACTGGGGTGAGGCATGAGAGCAAGTCGGAGTGCGGGAGATGGAAATTAGCAATATATGAAGCCTAATTTGTGTTGGGTGTGCATTCTTGTCGTATAAATGTAATTGCCGAAGATCCAATACAAAGAAGAAATAGCTTTGAAGTGCCTTCACGGTTTTCAGATGTGATTTGGGCGTTTCTGCTGCATGATGAATCATTTGTTGTTCAATTCTTATCTCATCCTACTTATTTTGATCGGAAAGCAAAACCCTAGGTTTTTCGTAATCTAATGCTTATGTTATCATCAGGCTTCCGATGGATAAGACTTTCATCATTGAAGTAGATTGCTGTGCGGAAACAGAGTTTTGACCTTGAAAACCCAGTTAGGGAAGGTTGCTGTTCCAAAGACCGTCCGAAATCAGCGCAAATAACCCGATGGTCATGTGTTCTACTCACAATAGATCACCACGGTTCGAGTACCATTTGGGGCTCGGTGGATATTCACTACAGTTGCTGATCGCTAACCAGACGAAAGAAAAAGGTGTACAGTGAGTCACTGATAGTCAGTGGTAACTTGGGAAATGTTATCGTATAAGGAATCTTTTGATGATCAATTCAAATATCCTACTACTCATGCTAATTAGTATTGATTCCGGTGAGAAGATGAAGTTACCGGAAGACAAATCTGTTATCAATTTTTTGAGTTTTGTTTCACAAAACCTTACCAGCAATCATCTCAAGCATCAGCAACATCATTTTACTCAATAATCCTGCCATTTTGCCCCAGTGTTCGATAAATACAGTAGACGGTGACGGTATGAAGCTTCCAGCCGGAGGACGAAAACTACAACCAGATTGCCAGCCTCAGAAACATACGCCTCAGAAAATCAAAATGTGGCTTCGTAGACACGATCCTACAGTTTTTAATCAGTCTTGCTAATGGTATGCAGAATAACATTTATATAGCAGTGGTTCAGAAGAGTGACCAAACTATAGATCAAACCACTAGCTGGTTTGCAAGTTGTGCAAGTATGTCGAGACTGAGAAAGAAAATGAGAGAGAATGGATGAACCAACCAATCAATCAAACAGTCAAAGAAAGAGAAGAGATAATAACATATGAGTTCTCATCTGACAAACGGAGAACTGGATTCCCGCTGATCTAACCAATGAAGTTCGAAAACATGGAAAACACCAGTGAATAACACACGTAAATAAACAAACTTCATATAAAAGCTCAACATTGTTCAGTGTTGAAAACCTGTCACCTACCTGTTTTTCCACTACTTCTCTTTGTTGTTCAAACTGATCAGAACTGGAGTTCAACAAGTTTGAATGCCACAAAACCGGTTGGCAATTCTGCTGAACCTCGGCGTCAATCGAAATTCCTTTAAGTAAAAAGGACCGTATAGTGAAACTCATATCAGTTTATCAAATCCGAAGCCTACTTATTCACTGAAATGCAAAATCATAAAATGTAACGAAACAGTTTGAGAACTCTACTGAACATATGATGAGAATGACTGAAAACTGACTCGGGTATTCCGATTGATGTGTGGTATATTTCGGTCTGAATTACAAAACTGAGCTAACCACGCAAAACACTGAGGCACAGTGTTCACTGGTGAATGTATGTTCCATTGACACACTGTACGATAGATACCATTCAGACCAATCACAATTTACTTGGTTCAGAACACGCGCACCTATCATGAGGTAATCATTCTCAGGAACAAGTAGCAATAGCCGTGCACGCACCATTGCCCAAGGCGCGTGTAATCGTCTTTTACTACATGTGACAGTATTGTGGTGACTTTGTGTCCTGTTCGCAAGCAATTTGACGAATCCCATGTTGGTCAGTCACTGAGCATTTACCCCGCGTCCACTTCAACCATCATCCATGCATTTCGAGACAAAACCAAACACATTGTGCGCATTTGACTCATCTAAGTGTAAACCTGGGTATTGATTATTATAGTGTGTATGCCTCGGGTGCATGATCTGCCTCCGCATCATGTGACAGCATTTGACAAGTTAGTGTCCACCAATCACATGGTTTCTCGAACCAATATCTGTGTGCATGTTTTTCTGTGTCTGTAAAATACCGTATTTTTCAGGATAGGGAAGGAAAGCTTTCCAGTCCTATTTCGCGCACCTTCACCTTCTTTTTGGTGTTATGCTGCCTCTGCAGCTATGTGCATGGTCATATCAACCAATCACACTACGGGCGACTCAGCCTTAGAACCCATGTTTCTTGTATATGCTTCCTACCGATAAAATTCTGTTTTTCGAACAATATTGAACAAGTAAATTATGTCAACACTTCGAGAGCATTCTGATTCCGTTCTGGGTTTTGTTCTAACTATCACAGCGTTAGTCGATTCTCTTCTCTGATTCCGTAGGCGGAGAATATCTATTCTCCTGTTCGGAGTCTTCAGAAGCACCCTTCAAGGATGTTGGTGAAATCGTGACCGATATGTAGTCTGTCTTTCCTAGCAGACCAACACCATCACACAACTTACATTTTGCAAACCACAAATATCAACGAAGACCATCTTGTGATTAAACTAATCGCTGTTAAAATCCTCCTACCTGGAACCGTTGCGAACACTGAAATTTCTGTTTGGATTTCCAAATGTTTGACGCTTCCCGTTGGTTCAGTTGAATGCATATCTATCTGATTGAAAAGAGTTAGTCAGTTACGGTCTGTGCTTCTCTACCGAATAAGACTGATGGGGAAGGATTGGCCAATTAGATCAAACCAGGCAGATGAATCTTCGTGAAATGTCCTTCTTTCTTGTGCTTTTTTCATCTGATCTGCTGAGGAATGTGTTTCCTTCAAAAGGTGTCGAATGACAATCTGCCCGGTACTTTCTATCTTACTTTGTACTTACTTCCTTTTATCCTGTAATATTGATGCAGTATTGCAGGATGGAGGCCGCGGCCAATAAGAAGCTCCCACTCGGGAAATGACCAGGGAACGAGCTGGATTTGAACTCAGAGCAGAAAGGCCTAAATCCTACCACGGTGACCGTTCAACCACCGCCGGTCATCAATTTCAGTCGTCTTTACCATTTACTAAATATCAAGCTCTGTTATAAACCCACTTAGATATGTGACGTATATGTTCATCAAGAGAATAAAATGGAAGATATTTCAAATAAACCACAGATTACTTACGGTATCGATGTTTTTCCACCGGGTACTGAGAGTCTTTTAGAGAAAAGAGAAGAAGTTTAGAAAATATAATTCCCATAACGTAATTTCGTGAAATAAGTAATTTCCGAGTTGACTTTAGCTGAAATGTTCTCTATTATCCCAAAACTGGGCATAAATTCCAACTAAATAGGATTCACTGAACTCTCCCACATTCAAGAAACCAGGATTCATGTAAATGCTAAGGAAGTAAACATGTTACTTGCAAGTACTGTGCTAATGAATGATATACTATTGAGTAAGCACTTCATTATTCGCAAATGGATCTGATTGTTTCATGCAGCAGGCTGTGGACTAGACCGCTACGACCAGTTTATTTAGCACACATGAATCCACACGGATTGAAGTGTGAATACTCGGGACGAAGAACTACCTCGTTAGCATTTAGCGAGCGTGACAACAGCACTTTTGAAGTTATAAAAAGCCAATTCCCATATCACCGATTGTCGTGAGTAAACGAGTTTTTATGCGTGCGCTTGTGTGAAGACAATCTGGGAAAACAGCGATAACCAGCACGACTGATTATCGATCGTCATGGAATTTCTGATCGCGGGCATTTCGGTGGGAGAAGAACAATCAGCCATTCTCGATCTCAGCGATGTTGAGCAAGAATGAGAGGGTTCATTTGATATGTCTCTTGAGCGAGCGCAACCGAATTGTGGAGGAAGCTTCGAGGAATTTTATTCGGCATTATCCAGAGTTATCACTAGTTCCGTTTTATTTTTCGACCGCCTAAAATTGGCTTCATTTCTACCCGAATAATACTATTAGTAGAAAATGCAACGGTCATTCGTAAGGCGACCTCGCCGTCTTCCTGCTATTCCCACCCGGAAACATGTTTTAATTTCCGAAGTATCCTCTTTAGCATTATCATTCACGGAAATGCATCGTTCCATTTTTGAGAGAGAGAGTGATAACTGAGTTGCGCACTAATCTTGATACATACATTCAAGATCGTTATATTGTATTCAACAAGTCAGGTTAAATCCGAATGTAGTGGTTGATTGAGAAGATGCTTTTCTAACTGAAATGTAAATCCATGGGCTTTCATAACATGAAACTTTTTTTTAATCTGCCAACGAATTCAGATGAGTGCTTTATTCAAAAGAGTGTCAAAGTTTCACGGATTTCGCCTGGAATCTTTCTTGTGTGCATTACCGCTTCAAAATTGTTCATTGTAGCTGCAAAATTTGTTTGCGTGGATCACACATTGTTCTACCTAAGTGGTCGTAACGTCAGTACAGCCAGATAACTTCCTTTGAAAATCTTCACAATTTCATCCACATTCCGCCTTCGCTGGATAAAGAGACTTATCAAATGAAGCCTCTCATTCTTGCTCAACATCGCTGAGATCGAGAACGGCTCATTCTATTTCACTCACCGAAATACCCGCGATCGGCGATCCCATGACAATTGACAATCAGTCGTGCTCAATATCGCTGTCTTTTCCTAGATTGCGCACATTTGCGCTCGCTCTAAACAAGTTCATTTGGTCGCTCAGTTTTCATTCGTGACCTGTCTGCTCTTTGGGATTTGTGCCCGTCGAAACAATAGACGACAGGTGAACTGAGTTTCCATACCGAGAGCGACTGGACACGGTGTCTGCGTTTTGTCCCAAATACCTACTTCCCAGATTACTCTAACTAATATGACAGACGCACGTTAGTGGTGTGCTTTCGAGAGATACACATGAAGCAAACATTCGAAACACATATACAGGATAACTTACTCAACCTGGTAAGAAAATGTTCCGACGTAGACGGGTTGCATGATATTTCATCCGCCAAAACTTCGATGCCGGGTCCGTCCAGTTCCAAGTCAAACATATCACTTACGTCAAAATCCATTTGGAATAGTGTCAATTTACTTTGGGAATCTTGATAAATCAATTTCACTTTGCCCACGTGACCGGTACCGCCCAGATTAATCATTTTCTGACTGAGCTGAAAATAAACATAAGAAATAAATGGGTGGGGGTAAATGCAAAGTAGGAACAGACCCATTTCATTCAACGCATATTTTGTTCAATTCATTGCTAACACTTGACAGCAAAGGAACGGCGGAGGGGAGAGACTACGAGGCATATCCGAATCGAACAAAGTTTTTAATTCCATTATCAGGGAGTACCAAATAACCTATCCCGTTGAGTTAAAAGTGGACGAGAACTTCACCGGAGTGGAGTGATGAATTCGACTGAGTCCAGGACGAGTGGCGGTGCTACTGAATCGGCCGCATGTGACCTCAGATCAATAAGTAACAGAGAAATATCAGAACTCAAATACGGTGTGGCCTTTCGCCAACTGTTCGACTGATCTCGAGTGACACACGGAAATGAGGTTTGCATGAAACTCAGAACACCGACACGAGGTCGTTGTAAAGGCCCAAGAATGCACTCAAGAGCTCATTCCGCAAGCGTTATTCCAGTGACTAGAATTCTTGTACGGAGAGGTGACTAGCAACTCAGGACACGTCAACTAGATGGTTCCGTCAAGTGTCATTACACTGGCATTACTCGCCTTGCATACGCACTGAGTCGGGTGTTCTGTTTCTCACACTTCCTCCTGCATGCACTCATTGTCAGAAACGCAATAACGATCGCCATCCTTACTAGCACGACTTCATGGTGGTTTCTGATGATCTGCTCGTGGTGCTATTCGATTGCTGTAGTCTATGATTTATTCTAAATGAAAGCACATCAGAACCAAAATTCAGGTCGATCCGATAAGTTCTGATACCAAGCTGGCCAGATTCCAGCAGCCGACCAGAGAAAACACTTCTCAACAACAAATCACTTGTAGGGATAATAGCCGACAGTGATCATAAGCCAACCTGGATAAACAAATATGCCTCGGCTTAGAGTTAGTTGCCTATTTTCCTATGCTATATATCACGTTTTAACAACGAGTATATGGCTTATGGCATCTTTCTACTTCGACCGAGTTGTAAAGATGGCATGCATTCAACAGGTTCAAAAAGGGGATGTTACAGCTGACGACGGGTTGCAGATTTGTTTTACCTTGAAAAACTCAGCCTCCTTATTGTGCAATGTTCTGTGGTAACACTCCCAGTTAGAAACGCCACAGTCCTATCTTATCAATATCAGCTGAATTTTATGTGAAAATTGGGCAAATGTTTTTGATTTAAGAGATGTGTCTGTCGATTCTAACTATCCGTTTCGGTCGTTGTGATTCTCCTAGTAGAATTCAGTTCCAATCGAGACAACCGGTAACGTGGTCCAGTGGAGTACGGTATTTATCTGTATCTGTATATGGCCACTCCCCACTTGGTAGCTTCTAGCTGACGCTAACTCCTTCCTGAAGTACTCCATAATAAAAAGAAATAAACGAAAAATGGAAGATGTGATGTGCATCAAGCAGGACAATTTACAGATTGACTGAGTTAGTGAACTCCTAGCTCGGAGTGTATCGCAATGTTTTTTTCGAAATATCAACTAATTTGCAGACTGTGGTCTGAAAAGGGGAAGCAAATTCATTAGCACTGATGTTACGGATTCTGTTCTCAAATAGTTCGTCCCATTTTCATAGAATTCAAGTTAACTGAGGGGACTTGGTAATACCGGGTATAAAAGGAGAGTACACTATGCATCAGCCCTATCTCGAAACAGTATGAATCACAAGTTTTATCTCGTTCAACCTTGATGAGTTCTTCACAGTATACTACTAATTAATCGGTCATATTCTACAGTCTTAGTTGGACGTAATTCTCGGATGTAGAGTGGTAAATTCTGGTCATACTACTAGTGAGTTATTCCGTATAGGTAACACATACTAGAAAGTTGTAGGAATATTTGCGGAATAAGGTATATAATTATGCATGTTTATGCGTCTAAGTTTGTATGAATACGTATTATATATCCACCTGCTCACGTTTGTTGCTTTCTCACGTTAAATTGCCGTCATTCATGGTCCTAATCGCTTATTCTGCTATCAATTACGGATTCAATCATTTGTGACTTGTCAATAATCATCAGTCTACCTGCTGATTCAACTGGAGCAATTCAAGCTTGTGTATGACCCGGTAAGCGAGATATCCACATAAATATAGAAGCAACACTAGTTGAGCACGAACGTTTCTCATACCGGCTACCATATGATCACAATAATGGCCATGGTAATCTACCACGAAAACAGCAAAGATATCAAGCTAACCAGTAGTATTTCATAATATCGTCAGAGAATCGATACCATCATTACAATCCCACACCAAACAATCATCATTATTGCAATTTTCCTCAGTGATCTGAATATCGATACGTAGACAAACACACGGGATTCTGATTCTTAAAATGAACACAATTTATTTCTGATGGACTGGATCGATTCACGGCGCAGAATAAAGCATTCATATTCCTTGATGAACCGCTCTTTAAACAGTCATTATCTACTACTGAAAGTTGTCAGGCAGGATGTGTTAAGCTAATCTTTTTCATGATAATTCTATTACTCAGATATACTAATAACGTCAGACACTCATTCGAAAATCAAAGGAAGATATAAACAAACATCAAGTTACCGTGCGACGTAATTCCTTCAAACTGTACGCTTTATTGCAACGTAACACCATGGTCATTGTGGTCTTGAAATCTTTCGGGGATAGAACAAAGGTTAGGATAAGTATAAACTGATTAGTAATGCAAGGTAGACAGACAAGTACCCAATTTATATCCGGAATTATTTTGCTACATCTCAACTGTCACTTGGGCACAATCATTCATATGCACATTTATTTACTTCTGTGAAGAATAAGAAAATAAGGATAATTAATTCAAACTTGGATCGAAAAACAGTACAATCTTAGTGCACCTGGTTGACACCGGGCTTCATAGTAATCAGAATGAGGCTTTCAAATTTCTTATTTTTTTCCACAAACAAGCGCGAGCTTGTTCACAGTTGCTTACTTTAGTGATAAACAAGGCGCTTGTTGTTGTCAAGCCAGAGCAATAAACGTATCCTCGTCAGTCTTTTGGTGTACTGACCTAATGTGATGACTGCGTCTGTGGTTAAAAATGAGGTCTCAAAGCAGATCCCGTGAAAAATAAAACATTCGTCCTCTCAATGTTACCGAATATGTCCCCGACAAACTGCAATGTGGTTAGGCCATTTCGAATTCTCGATGTTCAATGGAGCTTGGTACATCATTGAACAAATGATGATCCGGAGAACTGAATGAAATGTCCATCGAAGAAATTTCGGAAATTAGCCATTTTTTCCTGGGATTATCTTGACCTGATGAATAGTAGATAAAGCACTAATTGCAGATCTGCTTACCAATCACTATTCATGCCTCGTTCGATACGTGTTCGAAATCCAACATCCATTGAGATCAGGCTCGTTGAGAAAAGGTTTCGTAAAACGTGTGTTCTCACACATTGAATGCATTCTGATTAACACAATATCCATTTTTGAAATTCAGATATAGACAACTTCCATTGCAACAATTGAATCCAACCTCGCTTTGAATGGTTATCGTTTTGTTGTGTATTTTCACCTCTAGTTGGTGGTTTATGGCAGATTTTTAGGGCATTCCATCCCCTGAGACTTCGAGAATTTGCGACTTGATAATTCTGATACCCTTCTATGTGACCTTGTATTTTAGCTGGTAGAGTATGTGGTTGGCAGCCATGTGTGGATTCAAGTCCCGTCTATCTTGGTCAGTGATTCAGCACATTTGAATCAAATCAAGATAAGGTAGTTTAATCGAGTCTGATGTACTGGTTTTGCACAAAAAAGAACATGGGAGATGAATCATACAGTAGAACAACGATGGCGCGGTCGTTCCATATCTCTAGGAACACGTGGCCTCACGGTATGTGCGCGTCCTGGCAGCCTGTGTGTACATGTAAAGCGATCTGTTTTCATTGGTAAAAGCCTTTCAAATTTACAATGCTTGGATTTCTGCGAGTTAAATATGTACCATCCGATCGGATGTGAATAAATCTAAGCTATACATCTGTTTTTGTAAAGTCTGTTCCCTGGTTTGGTGATGACAACAATAAACATAAAAGTCTTGATCGTTGTCTCTCAAAACTCATTGCATTATCATAACAGACTTACATGGTTTTTCCCAATAGCCAATTTGATCTTAAAACAGAAAAACACGAAAAATGAATTATTCGGGATGGATTAACTAGGAGAACACAATAACCGTGTTATTAGACTATCTGTATAATTAGACTTGCAAATGACTGTATCGGTAATCGGAAAGGAATGACTAACAAGCACAGAACATGTGACCGGAGCAAGTGTGAACAGCAGGAAGTCACGTGCTGCATTATCGGTGCATGGACGCTTGTGACTGGCTTGTTGGGGAAGACGTTCACGCGATACAGATGCGTGAACTACATACACATGAAAGAGCGCAAGACAGACGAGAGTGGGAAAGTGTCTACGATACACAGTCGGGAACGACAGAGAAACCAAACTATGCATTCTGTCGTCTGCGGTAGTAACAACATCACTAATAATCCTAATCACCATCCAGTGAATCATCAGGGGTAGCTGCAGCGACTGGCCTATTGGAGCCTTTTGGTTATAAGTTATTCTCGATAGAGCAATGAACCTTCAGGCCATTGAGAAAGCCCTTTTCATGTGTGCGTGTGTGTGTGGGGCACTATTAAAATCTATTACTGCAGCAAATCAGGATCCAGTACTGCATGCTGAACCCTCTTTATTGGAACTACACTATAGGAGTAGGCAGTCGCTAACAATGAGAAAACGACAAATAGGCTGACCTCCCCCAGAGTAAACAACGATTTCGGTGTACAGTCCACCTGGAGTGTGCTTGCTCCGTTGTTTGTGAAAAAACAGGATGGTAGAAACTCAGCATAAGAACTGCCTTTATTTTCAAGAGACACACACTCTGGAGGTCACAAGAAGGAGAATAGATGAGGGTTGGTCGGGAGACTTCTTGTCTTCTCTTTCATGAACACTGGGAAATTTTCTCAACTCAAATGATGAAAAAGTGAGTGATCCGATGAACTTTAGAAACTGTATATTATTTCTGTCCCAAGGCATGCGACGCGTACCATATTATCCGTGCGGATTTGTGAGAACTGCAATCAAACTTTATACGGTGTTTAAGAGTCATCTGTCACAACCTCGTGATGTACTCTTGGTCACCTTTCCGAAAAATCACTTAAGTCATCCTTTGTTTTAGCACGGACATTATATAAAGTACAAACCAATCGAATGAATGGAATGATGTTCAGGCGAACTACTGATTAACTGAGTAACTGAATAAATGAACGGGTGCATTATGGATGAATAAATAATTACTGAACTGTTGAGCAAACCAATTAACGTGCCTTCCATCGCGAACCCTCTTATAGATGGTAATTCTCCAGTATCTTCAGTCAACGGATCTCGTGAGAATAGCGAATATCTTTTTGAAGGATGGGCTGGCTGACAAGAAGTGCACCTCTGAAATAATAGACTGTCGTGCCCTTGAGTTCTCTCCCATCTTTTTGATCTCTGTCAGTTATTAAGCTATTGCTTAGCACATCACAAAACTAAAATGTATCAGCGGCCACACCCAGGGAAACTACTCGACAGACGGACTGAACCAGTTTGAAGGCAGCCGACGCAAAAAAACCTCGATAAGACGGTGTTTGGCATGTGAATACACTCACCCCTGTACAGGCGAATGAGATTTACTGCATAACCCGATGGTTTTTAAGGAAGTCTGTCATACCAAAAAGGATGTATGGGTCCCTGGATTAGATTCAATTCAACTAAATAGCAAACGGGCTCTTAGCGAGCCACTGGTAACCATGCATCAAAACACTGCTGCCTTGCTGTCAACACTTGGTTGTGCCAAGGCTAGAGGCGCACTCTCGAGAAAAGCCAGGGGACCCTGGGGACGTTTCATATATACCAAAACTCGGAACAACCCCATGATCTTGACATTCATGAAGCTTACTTATCTTCTTCAAACAGCCAACAGTAGGAAATTGGTTGAGTGGATCTGTTGAATACGTTGTATTAGGGTTACTCGCAGTCTGATACCACCAAGTGATCTGACTGGATGTTATTCGTCAATAAACCAGTCGGTTTGCTGGAGCAGCTACCTTTCCGTATTATAAGCTTTATCTTTGCAAAGAGCTCCCAGATTTGTGTTCATTCTGGTCTTGTCTTGATGCAATTGTGCCTGTAACCCGGTAAACGGTCGTTATTCCGGTCCTTACATTAAATCCGTAAGTGTCTGGCGATTCAAAGCATTATTATCTGGTACATTCTGGCGTTGCCAGATCAGTCATTCTTTCCAAAACAAACTTTACAGGAACAGCTTATGCTCAGCAGCAGAATTAAACCCATTCAACGACATTGCTTTCTTCTTCTCTCATGAGCTCCTGTCGTTGTGAGCAATGCATATTTTTAAGAAATCATCAGTTATGTTAATTGAAAATAGCTTGAAAACTTACGTTCTATACTTTCTATTACCAGTGACATCCCGGCACAACTTTGCTGCTTCGACAAACGGTTGGAAATTGATTGGGAAATTGAGTTTAGGGTAACAAACTTCTGTGACAGGTGCTTTTTGTCCAAGTCCATGAGTAGAACAACTGAGGTTTCATTCAGTTTTGAGTAGAAATATGCTACTGTGATGTCATCCACGAAACGAAGGTAGTTAAGCTCCTCGAGTAAGCTGCGGACCTACAGTAGCACACATAGTAAGGAGGGAAGTGGGAATGTTATCGTATATTCTCCAACCAAATGTTCTAACGTTTATCAAAAGAAGCCAGTTTTTTGGTCAGCTGGTTGTCCATTGCACTCCACCTTTCACGCACAAACCACAGGTCATCCAGTTAACCCTGCGCTCAGAAACACCAGACTCGAGTTGTCGGGCATTGCTGGCTGTCATACAGGACATTTGACCAAATCTAACTCAGTGATTTGGACCAATCCCGACTGTAACGAGGTGGCTTAGTGGTAACACACACACTTTCGAGGTGAAAAGGCCCAGGTTCTAACCCTGGACGCGGGAGACGATATGTACCACCGATGAGCTCTGATCTTAACAAGACTCAAGTCTGGTGCTCCTGGGTGCAGGGTTTACTGGGAGATATGAAGTTTGTGAGTAAAAGATGGAATCGAACGGGCAGCCAGCCAAGCATACTATCATCAACTCCACACACTACTGGCATTTAATTGTGAGATATATACAAAAACCAGTATTCTTGGTGTGATCGAAATCGGTGAACTGAGTATAGGTCTCTCTGACAAAAGCTGGGAGTTGACTAAATCAATCTCCACAAAAAACACGTCATCTGAGCAGTAGGGTAAGCAGGGCGATGGGAATCCGTTCCATATGCAGAAGTCAGAATGGAACACTCCAATCCTCTTGTAGTCATCGATTTGTCCACACCTTTTCCCAACAACAGTTAGTAAAAACACGCAACTGTTTATCAGCAATCCAAAACTCATCAGACGCGACCCACAATCCATCACATACGATCACAGCGAAAAGCCGACGCCTAAAGTGCTTCAGTTGTGACGTGCCACCTTCAGCCAAGCCGCTACATGCGAGCCAGATCAAAAAGCATCGGAATATTATGGCGTCACCCAATATTGGAAAAACGTATTTTCAACGAAGACTGATTCTGCATTGCTGGCCGAACAAATGAGAAACTTCTCAATTCGTACGCTGCACAGTTTAACGTGGTAGTAGTGTCAGATATTGCAACATAATTAAACAGATGATAATGGTGGGGGCGTACAGTGTGTTTAGAAATATCCTAGGATCCCTTTGTGATCGAAAGTTGCAACTCACTACTCACATGTTTGTTAGTAGGCAAAATCATGTAAACTTCACAGAAGCGGAGATGACATTAGGCGCACACTCGCACACTATTCACCAGTAAGCGCGTCCGGGGATGTTGGAAGACAGTGAGGTGAATAAGTGAACTCAGTGGATATGTCACCCAGATTGAGGGTTTTAAGCTTCACACTAACGGTAAACGAAGAATGCATAAGAACACGTCTTTATGTGGGTTATTACTTGGAAAACTATCTGATTCTATTCACCAATAATCGAGAAACGCGGTTATACAATGAAAGGCTCTTCCGAGATTTGATCCGGATGGGGCATATCAACTGCCTTGGATGTATTGGAATGAATATTTGCGTATTATTATTTCTCCAACAGAGGAACATAGGAATTCATTCAGTTTGAACCAGGTCCATAAAGTACACCGCTGGATTCTATGGTATTTGAGACCCAGAAAATTCTAATTTTTACTTCTTGGAGAATATGAAACTATCAGAATTTGTTCTCGGCGCTATAATTAGGACTTCATCCATGCACCGCTGGCAGAAAAGCTAATTATTTTATCAGAAGGCGAAAACTCGTAATAAACTGGAACTCCGTTGTCTGACCCCTCCACTAATGGCAGATATTCAACACGTTGTCACGGTCAAACATCTATGTCCCTGCTTTAATTGTCAGAATTTCTCCAAGGTATCAGTCTTTCACTCTGTTTTCACATAGATTTCATCTTGACCTTCACTTGCTCCCGGGTTTTGGGAGTGCTATCGTAAACTGTTCTCTTGAAATAACCCCCCACAGGATAAAGTGCAACGACGATATGTCCAGAGATATGGGAGACCACATTACAGACCCATTCGTTCGATCCATTGCAAAGGGTGTGTTACTTCAGGCCAGTTAGTGATAACCAATGCGGAAATTTGTGAGGTTCCATCCCACCTGAACTACAGTTCTGTCACGGCGGATAATTGTCAGCTTTCAAAGTATTCAGGAAGTCTCAGGTATATTGGCGAAACCAACCAATCATGAACAGTTGATGCCATACTACACGATCAACTTCCCATTGCCCTGTTTAGTATTTTCTTACTAGTCAAAGAGATTCGCCTTAGGCCATCTCCTACCGCGTTGTACACATTGAATGTAATGCGGATGGAATGTTGATGCACGGGTTAAAAGTACGTACACCTTTCGGAAAGATAACGTCCCCTCCCGTCCGAAATATTCAAAACATTTCAAACTTTTGACTGAAATCAAAGTGTTTTTCTTTGAATAGAACGATTTGGTCTTTTTCAAACACTCACTCATTCATGAATGTTTGAGCCACCTCTAAATGATGCTACCAACCATTTGACAGTATCTAGTGGCTTGCTGCCTTGTTCATTTTTCAAGAAAGTTCTCAACCACCCCAGAGGTTTGCATTGCCGAATTCTATCCAGTGTCTTCGAAAAGCGATCCCACTATTATTCGACGGAACTGAGATCCAGAGACCAGGTTCAACACGGGAGCTTCTTTACACCCTGATGTGCATGAAATTCTTCTAAGATAAAGGGACGATATGCAGGCACTTTGCCTTCCTGGTAAATCACCTCAGTATTTGTGCTCCACAGTGGCAACATATGTCCGATCAGGACTTCTAGGTAGGCGTGCTGATGCTATCCAGCACACTATGACCTTTACACCAGAAGGCTTCCCAAACAGACAGTGAACCCCCATTGTGCTGCACTGTTGCTGTAATCAAACCGCTTTTATTAGATTTGGAGATTTATTTCTAAACGCTCCTTCCAGGATCAGGTTTGAATAACGAAAATACCGAATCATTGGTTAAAATGATAGAATTGCAGCGTTGCAGTGATCGACTCATCTGTTAACCGTCCGTTTTGGCAGACCAAAATATTCGGTAAGCTCGTGGAGTAGCTTTCTTGGTTTCTACCACCAGATTGCACCCCAGATGACCGTAGCTTTTGCGGGCCACACGTAAACTCAAAAGGCAGACAGATGCATGAGCTGTCAGACTGAAAAGTACACGTAAGTTTGTGTCTGACCTTCATAGAACATCTCAAGCAATAGTACAATGTATGACTTAAAAGTATTACTGTGCTGGGTTTGTTTGAACTATGTCGAACCGATGGTGTGGAGCCTCCAGACTATAGTTTATTTAGAGGGGATGGGTTGTGCTTTGGTGAATCGTGAACAACGCATACGTCACCCTATATCGCTGGCTGGATCAAGGGACTAGTTAGGAATAAGACGTAGAACTTTATCTGTTGACAGTAGTCTCTCTTGTAGCTTTGTTTCCCCAGTATATCTGTAGTGAAACCCGAGGAGATTGTCTGTTTGTTTGCAGCTTTCCCCAAAGGGCCATTCACAAGTATAAACATAACATTTTTGTGCTTGTGTTTTTGCCATTCAGTTTTCAGGAGATATCATGATCTCCACAAAGGTATTTTACACTAGAACACCACCGTATTCGATCAAACAGTGATCTCTTTATATCGGGCATGACATGTCGAAATGCACGCGCTCGAATGAATGCCACAAATGACAGCCCTGAACGATAAAACACAGACAAGCATACAGACACACACATAAACCTCCACTTCGCCCTAAACATT
Source organism: Fasciola hepatica (assembly GCA_948099385.1). Taxonomy (NCBI): domain Eukaryota; kingdom Metazoa; phylum Platyhelminthes; class Trematoda; order Plagiorchiida; family Fasciolidae; genus Fasciola; species Fasciola hepatica. The sequence goes on from CANUEZ040000162.1 coordinate 1,890,093, forward strand.
CGAGCACATTTGTTTCCGTATCTTAATTTCACCAAGCCAGGCACAGGGTTAGTCGTGAACCAAATGAAACCAACGGAGTGCACATCTCTTCGTTGATTTGTATCCGTTTCCTTCATTTAAATGTCCAATGTTTTGTGTGAGTGTATGTGTGTGCACCGCACATGACGCTGATCTGAACCACCTAATCGGAAGTGGTTAACCAGTCGTGTATCGCAGACTTTTCTGCCGGTAGTGCTGGAGGGGGCTTTTCAGCTGCAAATTTGTGCCATGTGGCGTGCCTAGTAGAACAGGCTGGCACAAGCAAGCAAGAACTGACGAACGAAGTTAGATCACACGGGCACATAGACCATGGGTAATTGATGACTATTTCAAAATAATTATTATTGTCATTATTATTAGTTACTTCTTTTTCATTATACAATAAGTGTACAATATTTCAAGGAGGCGATTACCGTCATTTGAAGGCTGCCAACTGGGAAATGTGATCGGCGTCGGTAGCAGGATTCGAACCTGGCGAAAAAGAGCCTCGAATTCACAATAACAACCTTTCAATTAGAGCCAAGCAGGAAGAAATTAGCTCTCATAAGTGGGAAATGCAGTTGCGCACTTCTTGATGGGGTCTGGTTGGATCATGTTTACTAACATAAAAATCATTCTCACATAGATTTGTGGACAGTGTTGCGAAGTGGGGGCCATTACTTTAGATCTTTCATTCTTGTCAAGTTTCAATTACTTCGCAAATTTGCCCAATGAGCAGGCAAACTATGTTGCCTACCTCGTATGCTCAGGAAGCCCTTTTAAGTACATGAATCACTCACTACCTTGGTTGTAGGTCTACGTTTGTGTTCCTCTTTCCCGTAGTTGACAAGGTCTTTTGTGCCAATCAAATTGCTCGATTTGCAATTTGCTAAATAAAAGCTACTTTCTAACCAATCGAAGAACGCCATTGATGTGGCAAAACAAAAACACATGCACATGCACTGATGATGTCATCTCGACTGGTGATGAAACGTTTCTGATCTAAACGCGAAGCTCAGCGATCAGAGCATCATGACAACCAACAACCTGAGCTACAACTAACACAAATATTTGAAACCATTAAAAACATATCTAAGACAACTATAATAAACAGGAATGTGTGGAATGACATCTTATTTTGCTGGATCGACAAACAAAAGATGACTAATTTGGGACAAATCATTGCAGTTTTTCTAGACAGAGGCTTGATGCACTTTAGACAACTACGGCTTCAGTTCGCACCAGTGCTTTAAGAAAAAAAGGTTTCATGGTTCCACAGGAAAAACACTTCGCGTGACGGTTGGTAACTAAACACACTCTCCGTATGAGTGATCATATCGGCGCAGCACGTAAAACGCTATTCTGCTCCAAAGATATTTGATGTTTCAAGTTTCTACCATCATAAGAGATATTCAAGTACCTCGACGTTCCAGCGATGGCGTGGTTCTCCATTTGAGGGCCAAGACCAGAGCTGAACAACTCCTAAGAGAGGTGCTTATTTAGTGCCTTTTAGAGAATCATATCAGAGCGCGAATGATTTATTGATTTTTCATATATCCTCAAGTCTCAGGAGTGTTTCATACACAATGAACGTTATCGACTACTACCAACTTGTTAGTAACCAAACTGTAAACACAATCGTGTTTTGCGTTTTTGGCTCAGAATTGGTCATTTCGCTTCACTGGACACAGCTTTGTGATTAGTCAATATGCACAGTCGGTCGTTAGTACGAAGCTCCCTCTATTCTTGTATCTCTTTTCGTTCTAGTGGTACGCATACTTATGGTTTTTGACATTTTTTGCTTTTCTCCATACCTCTCACCAACCGGTGATTCTAAACTAATAAGTGACGCTGTCGCATAATTTAACAGCGAATCCTAAGTAACTCTCTCAAGCATAGATTACCATCCCCACGTTCATCGTTGTCAGTGTTGATGCTAGCTCACGCACTTGCTGGGATCCGGGTCACCAAGTTATCTTTCCTTCTTTGCAGATAGAGCATGTCCAACCCCCATGGAAAGACACTGTATTCGGCCTAATACGACACTAAACATTGCTGTATTCCTCTTGGTTTAAAAATGCATGTTTCATGTTTAACAAGCTTTAGTACTGTACTGATTACGTAACTGTGTTTCGGAGCACTATTTCTATCAATTTTATTGTTTTTGTTTGTTGTCGAGCTGTGGGGTAAGTCAGACCAAAAATACATGTCTTATAAAGGCTGAAAGACGACAAGATCATACGAACCCCGGTGGAATCTGATCAAAGATATCAGCACGGACCGTCAGTAGGATTGAGTCTACAACACTAACAATAACTAGAGAACTACAAAGACAACAAAATGGTTGTCAGCGATATGTCACAAACCTGCTTTTCCGCGGATTCCTCAAAACTCTTGAAAAGCTCAGAATTAGGGTGCAGTAAATATGGATTCCACTTCTCCTGTTGACAATTCGGCTGAATCTTCCCATCAAGTCGAATTCCTGCAAGTGTGAAACATATAACATAATTGAAAATCGAAAAATTACAACCAAGAATTTACTAACTTCTAAACATCCATCCATTTTGCTTTCGTTTTGTAAGAGCTAAAACATATACGTAGGTTTGAAATGGTGTCGGTTAGGTAACTGGGTCACTGAACATACTTCGAGCCATTTCCAAGCTTAATATTTGCATACGAAAAATATAGGACTTTGTCGTGAACAAAGATCTCACCTCTACTTGTGTTGTGAAACCAATTCCTTCGAAACACCGCGATTCAAATTATCTACGTACTTATCTACAATGCCTCTGATATTCTTCATCAACTTTTTCCAGGTGGATAGCACACAACTTAGGATATGTTTGCTTTGACCTTCTTATAACCACTCTCACCCCCCCCCCCCCCTCCCACTTTCACGAAAACGACTCAGTAAACTTGTTCTTGGCCTTATCGTATCATCACGACAATTATCGAGGCTACAAAAATGAACATAATCACAGAGATTTTTCTGACCAAAGGTTAAATGTCGATGAGAACTCACTTTTTTAGCAGAACACATAACAGTTCTCAAACTTCAAGTTCGCTTTGGGGACTTGATTTTGGTTTCCGACTACTCATACTTTTCAGTAGTACGAGATTCCATTGTTCATGAAATTTCTACCGTGCAGTATCCATGACCTAATGAATCGGAGCACTATATAGCCTTTCAATGCAACCTAGTAAAAATCATTAGCTTCAGTGCTTATTCACTGAGTTCCATTTGAATTGGCAGCCGTTAAAATCCGTGTTAATTACGAATAGTAATTCAAGTTTGTCCTTTTGTCTTCTGTTTAGTTACTTATTAGTAGTGAGTACATGCATCGTGAACCCCGGACATTCGTAATGTATTTTCCCTGTTTCTAAAGTATCACATCAGTTTATACTTGAGTTTCATGGTACTTATTACATGAACAGTTCACGTATTTGTTCATAACCTTGTTTTCCCGAAGGTCTACACTTTTACTGTTACATAATCCTTCTCAGTGTGGAGGCTCGAACTCCCAGTCTTATCGTTTCTGTCAGTACACTCCACTATTGGCCGTCATACGTCAACGGCATTAACAGATCTAGTGCCGGATTCGCCTATTCATGTTGACGCGTGCCTTTGTTCACTCCACAGACTTAGCTTACTTGTTAATGACACTTTTTACCATTGCAACCACAGTCCAATTCACGCGTTTGTAATCAATTTATTGATCTTTGACGATAAACGTTCTTGATTTATTGACTGTACCGCAACCGAACTGCGCTACAGTTTCGTTCAGCTGCCTGCTGAGTGGACCGTTTTTATTTTCTTCGCTGTCCAGATTTTCGGAGGCTTACTGCCCATTGTTCTTGGTTTCTCACCTGGCTGTAAGTCCTTTATTTGCTGTATATTTATGCTTATTGTATTATTTAGAACCACGAATCATCGATAAACACGGTTATTCGATTGGAATTTGTTCTGCTGCCCGTAATCGTGTTCTGCCCATATCGTGCGTGTAGCCAGTGAAACTAAGTTACTGCTAGATTCACAGCCCTAGACGTCGGGATAATCGCAACAATCTGAGTCCTGGAAAATTATGGTACCATGTATGAAGTGGTTCCAAAAATTAGAGATAACTTATGAATGTATACTAGAACAGGCATAGACAGACAAGTGCTTACAGTCGGCCACGGTACTCATAGGTACGACACTGTCAAAACCGTAATGAAGGTTCAGGAACGTTTCAAGATCATTGATCATGTGATAGCCTCATATGTTCTAATCCCCACCGCTGTCTCTCACTTTGGTGGTAGACAGTAATCCACTGTCGTCCGGCTCGTTACTACACGCATACTATTGTGGCCCTAATGGTAATCCAATCCAAGTATCAGGATCTGGTTGCCAGTTATCCCTAATAGTGCAACGGGCGTTTGAGACTATGGGGTATATCCCTTCCAATACACATATGCGCAAGCGTTTAGTGAAAAAACTTTGTTCTTGTGGTTATCACCAGAATGTGAGTGGTAAAATCATCAAATAAGTTGATAGTATCATCTAATAATTCAAGGAATAGGTGAAACATATCCATGGTGATGACGGGTGTTTTGAATGAAATCCAAACAACGATAAAAACTGCTTCTAATACTGCAGCATTTACTACCACAACATCTATTATTACTACCAATACCACAAATGCAACAACATAAAGCCGTTTCATCTGGAAATATACCCAAGTGTGTGCAACTTACGGTATTTTTCCTTTTCAACCGGATACTGAACATCTTGATGAAATAAGAAAGGAAATCAGAAAATAAATAGTATTTCAGCTGCAGCAACCTCATACGCGTGAAGATAACGAGGCTTGCTTGGCCGGAATCTAATGCATGCGTGGATTACACTTGATCATGTGCTTTACTCAGACAGATTGAACTGGTGTCTATGCCGTGAGTGTGCTGCTTGCTCGATAAACCAACTTTCCGTTTTATTAGTACATTGAAAGACAAGCAATTCGGCTTGTATCTTTGGCATTCTTGTTTCACTTAAATACATATTGTTGTTCAGTAACTGAAACCCACATAGATCAACAGCCATGTATCATCGTCGATTGGATTCACTATGGCCAACAAGGTCCAAACGCCTTAAGGCATGCGATATTTTACCCCGCACATACTTGATCAAATATTTAAGCAAGAATCTGGTTTCCAACGAATAAGTGTCCCAAGAGAGTACTAACTCCGTAGCTAGTTTGGGCCTTCAAACGTCACAAAACAAAGATAAACAAATGCTGGAAAATATTACTTCATTGTCATGAAACGTATTCGTCAGTTTTCAAAGTTGCACAGGCATAGAAATGAGTACTCTGCAACTAACGTAGTGATGACGTGACCGACAGAGGTTGACGCACAAGAGGTGGTACTTTCATACAACAGGCTGCAGTAATCAGCGACTACCCCACCTTGATGTGCCTCCCTAACAAGCTGAAAACCGCATTACTGGAATCATCGAAAGTCTTAGAAATTTGTAATTTTGCTGTGCAGTTATTTCATCTGGTTTGCTATGAAACGTCAGCTTCAGTGCATATCCACCGAGCCCCGGGGGGAACGATCGTGAGTCGAACAAATTGACCACAAGTCTATCCGAATTGACTCTTAGCAATTTGCTCAACACCATCACCACAACATAGAGTGCATGGTGAATCATTTTATAATCAATTCAGATCATCCACTGCTCGTATGGAATGAGTCAAATAACTTTTACTTGCTCTTCGATTTCACAAATCGGTGCTGCTTGCTTGGATGTTAGGCGAAAAGCCAACGCTTATGAACTGTGATACAAGGATTTCAAGCTGTGGAGTAAACTGTACTTGTTATCTTTAACCTAGCTTGACTACTTACCAAGACTCGTAAAAAGGCATGGTGGGTTATCCAGTTCAGACGAGATAAAGTCCAAAACTGCCTGATCACTGTCCACGTCCAATCCGAATTTCTTTACATTGCTCATATCCAGATTGAATTGCAACAGCCTCAAATTTCCATTGGGTTCCTCATGTACACAATGAACCGAATGGAGTTCCAAGTCCGAGGAATATGATTTAAACGGTTTACTAAACTACGACGGAATGTATGAGAGAGAAAAATGAGTTAGTTGAAATGCTAAATTTGTCCGAAATTTGTTGCTCTTGTTGTTGTTGCTAGTGGTAGTTGTGGCGGTGGTAGTGGTGATGGTCAGAGTAACTTACTGCTTGATACATTTTCTTCGGATCACAACCAAGTAAAGCAGAGCGACTTCGATCGCATTCCATCAGTGTGGTTAGTGTGACGGTGAATTCTAACAGCAAAGAGAAAGGGAGGGCACGGATGATGTTTGTTTCCCGGTACAAAATGATTGTTGGCTCTTTTTTGACAAATTATTGCCTCATGACTGATATAAAGGTTAGGTGCTACCAATACATTGTCACCTCTGAGGTAAAAAGTTCTATTTCATCCAGCCACTGTCACCTTGATTATCCTTCAGTGGCAGTCCAGTCTCGTCCGACTCGTTGTCAAGACTGACCTACCAGAACCTTATATGGTCCTCCATTACTGCAAATCTAAAGAACGGGTTGTCATTCATCCCTAATAATGCAGTGGGGGTTTGAGGACCTGGGGCGGGGGTCCCCATTCCACTGTAAAATTCTTGTGCTCCTCCGGCCACACATACTTAAATTTCGTCGGCCTTACGCTTCCTGGCACATAAACATTTTTTAACCAAGAGAATTATATAAGAACCACGGTTTTCTGGAGAGCATTGGAAATTCCCCATGAGTAGTATGGTTTTGTATCTGGATGACAGGACAAAATTTCCCCGAAAGCATACCGTGGATTTCGCAGTTTTGCCTCCATTCGGGAATGCGTACTCTTCTACTCAATCATAGCAATAGTGGATACACTGTAAGTGGTTTATGGCCGTAGTCTCATTTGAAGCGATACAGAAGCATACTTCTAATAGTGAAACTCCAAACTTGGGACTATGTGCCGTCGTTCTGAAGGCTATGCGTGTTAACCGACAAAATAACATTGAAAGAATCACCTTGATATTCTAAAGATAAACTCGTTATCCATGTACTTTCCTCACAAAACAAATGAGGTTGCGGCCGTAAAATATTTATACTCATCTTGGTCAAGTCAGGTGATCACCCAATACACCCAGAGGTGGATACTCTGCAGCTAGATAACCAATCTACCATGGGAATTTTAAGAAGAACCTACAAAGAACTGTTCATCTCTTACTGCTTAACAGTTTGTTATACCAGTGTCAGAGTGCTAAGGGGATCTGGCAGGATGGGAAGATGGAGATGGTTTGCATTTCTTGGTTTTGGGAAAACAAGTGCGTGAAGCAGGATTTGGTGGGAGATGTAAAGACGCATTTGCTAAGATCTGATCAAATGGGATGTGATTGGTCAGCAAGGCTTTTTGAAGAAAACTTCAGGCTAGCTTGGGACAGAAGACACGAACAGAGCTAGCCACAGAGGATCCCACTACACTGAGAAATATATCTGGAGTACCTGGCAATAACTCCGAAATATTTAGCAAGCAAACCATGGAAAATAATATGAGAAATGAATAGTCAATGTGGTAAGATACGTACAAGTATCAAGCATCTAATTTATGGAAGTGGCATCGATACGGATTAGGTTGTAGCCCGTTTACTAGGAAAAATGTGCGGACATTGCCGGATCAGTGAAGGTAACAAGGGAAAGTAACTCCAAGGTATTTGCAGGATGAATTTCTTGCAGCAAGCCCACAGAATATGGATGGGTCTGTATTAAATGCAGGAAGATGATACTAGTTATCGCAACTGTAGAGAAGAAAAAGCAGGTATCGAAGCACTTGGAGGGATTCATTTTTAGGTTCAGAAGAGAAGATCAGTTGATGAGTTTGGTGTCTTTTCATTGCAGGAATGTCTGAGAAAAACTCCTTGGGATGAGACATACGGAGACCTACGTCGTCAGCATAATCAATAGGTAAACTGTCATTGTAAACAGTCGGGAAAGAAAGATAGGTTTAAAATAAGAAATATGATAGAATAGCACTCTGCGAAACACTTTGAAGAGGTTTGTCCGTAAAGTCGACTGCCTGCAAAATTATCCATAAGAACTTCTCACGCCCAAAGATGTCAAAAGGGTTTTCCTATCGGTGAAACACCCAATGAAGAGCGCCAAATCTTCAGAAAAGTCCACCCCCGTTTATTATAATCCTCTGCATTTTATCACTGAAAAACGTCTTAAAATACGACAACCCAGTCAGCAAGTACAGTCTACCTTAACACATTTGACTCAGCTCTGGCGTTCAGACCTTTGTTTTTATCATCACAAGCGAAATCCGAGGCCAGCTGCCGAGGATGATCCATTGGTATGATCCCTTATCGCTCCTCCAAAATCCAGGTTGGAATCCCACTACAACGGATAACTTTGGTCGTAGATCATAACCCACAATGGCATCTCTCATTACCACACCTGACGTACTGGGGAGTGAATCGACTCTCCATTCCAAGTGTCAGGGGTATGATCGCCAGTCTCACGTCATTCTGAAGTAAGTCTCTAATTCTACAGTGCATATACCTCTTTAAGGAGTATGCACTCGTAGCCATTCACGCGGAAATTAAAAATGAAAAACTGTCCAAGCAAAACGAACTGGATTACGTAACCTATGTGTTACCTGTCCAGAAACCGCTGATTAATGTTGTATGGATTACAATATGATCAGCCTGCTAAAATTACGCTGTAAAGAGTATTTTTCTCACTTACCAACACAATTTTATGTACGTGATTACAAATAGTAAGATAAAATATTACTTATACATTGTACTTTTCTCGTGAACTTTCTGATCAACCGAATCAAAGTTTATTAGTATACTGGAATGTTATCTTGGCAGATGTGATCACTTCTATTGCTTTGGTCAGCACGGTAACCTTCAGTCTGAGCCCATCTCATGCATAACTCTATTTAAATGGGACGATTCAAATATTCTTCTCCATATATTTGGGTATCTAACCTACTGGTCATTCACAACCAATCGCGTTTTACCGTCCGTTCCGTCAGTCTTTGTTTCGTCTGTTTGTTGAGCTTTTTCGTACAGATACAAAGCGCACATTCAGTGTGATGTGATTTTGCTTAGTAATTGGGATACCACGACACAGATAATATGTGCTAAATCAATCAATTTATGCTGGCTGAGCCATTTTTGTGATTTCAGGTCAGATATGATAGAATGGCATAGTAAAACGAAGACTTACTTTTGGGGTGAATAGCATTGACCCACACTGCACTTGCCCAAAACCATGAACACCAAAACCAAATAGAGACACCACCACGTGGTAGCATTTTCAGTGTGAGGTTGCACTGAGGGCAATGAAAATGTGCATACGTTCAAAGCGTATTAATATAGCTTACAATTTTCTTGAACCTTGATTCCAATCCCCACTTTCTGTCTTTGACTGGATGAATGTGAATTCAAAAAGTCAGACGGAAAGAAACACCAAAGACCTACTTTACTGGGTTATTTTTGGAAAGTCATTCATACATGTTGTTTCCACGTGTGATGTTTTAAGTTCGTCTCGACGAAGTACCGTGAGAATAACTTGCATGTCAAACTATTGTCACTTGCAGTTTTCTGGGAAAAGATCAGTGTATTTCAAGAAACAACCACCCGTACAGTGTGAATAATTTTCTCATGTGACTACCATGGAACAGGTGATCTTATTTGCTCTGCATCATTCATTTCACTTCGATCCGTCCCTCCAGAAGACTGATTTGTTGTCGTCTACAATCAATGAACACTGACTAACGGCCATCAGCTGATCATCTTGACTTTCTGGTTTTAAATCTTGCAGTCACCGATCTCTTCCCGAAGTGACAAGTAACTAACACTACTACTATTGTGTTGGCGCGTATAAGCTACTTGGTAAGTAGTTAATTGATAAAACGCAACTATGGCCAGTTCTGGATTAACAAACGCCGCTTTGTCCAAGGGACTTAAACCAAGTAAGTAAACGACGGCGAGCAAACAATGCCACTGCTCCTCCGTCTGGATGGTGACTGTGTTCAGGTGGATAGGACAGAGACTTTGCCAATAGATATGTTTGTAACACTTGGTTAGCTTTGTCGATGTGCGAAAGAGCTGATTTCAAAGAGCAACCTATTACCCAGGCGAGTCTTTTGGATCATAAAACTATCACTACTAATACGACCACCACCACCACCGCTAATACTACTACCGGTATAATTCAGAAGAGGTACCGTGTATATGGGTTGCTTATTGAAAGCTTTTCATTCGAACAATTCTTAAGTCAATCAATGCCGTCAACCCTTCACGTTTGCATCACCACTATCCAGTTAACTTGAAGGCAGTATTTAGCCGGTCGGAAATTAAAGTCCTGCAGTTTGTATGTCTTGTTCCACCTAGTTGTGGTCTGTCCGCATGCCGCTGTCAGGTTCCTTGTCGCTTAGTTTGTATTTGCACATTACACACTCAACTTCTGGCAAAAATTCATTGCACTTCCCAAACCTCTTTTCATCTTCCTTCGTACCGGTACGTCAACATCATGTTAGTCCGACCGTCGTCTTCTCTTATTCCCGTCTTCCGACTTGTGGAAGTGTGTTCACCGGTCGGGCGACTCCTCTAGTAGCGTGATTGTCATTGGTCTGCATATCAGTCCTAGCAAAACATCATTCTTCTTCAAAGCGACAGATTTCATGGATATATTGGCGGACTTTCAAGCAAAGTGCTGCCCTTTCCATTTAACCAGAACCTTTCTGAACTTGAGCCACTAGTTCGTCCTCAACTGGGCTACTATTACTTTACCCGGGTACACAGTGGCAGTAATTCTGGTTCACGTACAGTCTGCTAGCCGAAGGCCTGAATCACATATTATTGAGTTTTTTCCATTTCTGAAGTACTTCTCCAATTTTCTTAGTGCAGTTCGACAGATCTAGTCTGGTAGGTCGACCACAGTCCTTCCTTAAGTTTGAAAGGAAATCTGCCTATTCTGCGACAACCATATGAGTTGGAGAGTACTTCATACTGGACGGCTGGACATAAGATGTGACATCAACAACAGCAGCAGAACAAGCCCCAAATCTCCGTTTTTGTGGTCTGCGTTCCATCAGTGATGTAACATTTCCTTTCAGTGAGATCATTAGTTTGGGGATGATACGAGGCTGCGCGAATAGTTCGGGTTTGCAGCTTCTCAAGGCAAGTCCGAAAGTGGCTGCTTTGCAATCGCGGGTCTTGGTAGATAATGAGTGATTTCGGAACCACATTGGTGGCTTCAATTTATTACGTGATCATCGTACTGAAGACATTAGCGCGGTGATCAGGAAAGTCGACAGCTTCAATCCAATCCATCGGTGTACTGAAGTCCGCTTGGCGACTTTGGGAAAAGTCCCACTGGTTCAACGAACCACAGTTTACCAATCCTCGAAACCGTGAATGATGGAATTTCATACTGTGTGCTCCGCGTGTCAGATTGGAAAAGCTAATATCGTTCACAGGCCAGAACGTGTTTCATCCCATCATTCCGCATATTCAGCTAATACGCCGTTTGTTGAAGTAAAGAAAATCAAGCAGCTGAATGGGAAACTTACCTTTACTAAACTAAACTAAAGTAAAACACTCGGTAAATGCAACGAAGATTTGTACACGGAAAAACGAAAATGTTTAGAGCAAAATAAAATGGTCCCTCCCCCGAATTAATCACTGAGACCAATAACATCCCCCAAAACACACACAAGAACAGTAAATTCACGTTCATACGCGATATTTTTTCATTACAGTGTAAATATTCAGAGCATATTTTCTCGTGAGAAGCTTCTCAGTGCACTTTCCCCGGGCCTATGTTTCACCTTTTGTTGACATGATCCACAAACTGTTAGAATTTACACGTGCGAAGACATTTGAGGAGATTAAATGTCACTCTGAGGCCCTTTGCAAGTAGACCGGAATAGACAACAGGGGATCACTGAAGCCAAAGTGGCAATACTCATGTAAACACAGAATGTAATTAGGAAATATGATACAGAGAACATGTTAAGAAGTAATACCTAGAAGGTCAGGTTCCCACCTTTACAGCAATGGTGGGAAAATAGTCAAACTGCACCAGGTTTTGTGCTGTGATAATGCCAAGTTCCTTTACTGACAAACAATATCACTTCTATGTATATTCATGGAGGGAAGCAGCAGATTAGAGTTTCTCTCCTGTTAGAGCTCATCAGTGGTGCATATCCTCCTGGGCGTGGTTGACGGTATGCACCACTGATGAGCTCTAACAAGAGTGAAACTCGCGTCTGGTGCTTCCGAGTGTAGGCAAAACGAATGACCCGAGGTTTATGTGTGAAAGATAGAGTCCAAAAGAAGGTCAGCCAAAGATTCACCGACCCCACCCACTACTCGCAAATGACTGCGTGATATATGCTTTCTCATTTGTCCAGCCAGCTTTATAATACCAATCGTTGTAAAACTTTTACAACATATCTTGGCGTCATAGCAATCCGATCCACTTGATCTGACGGGTTTGCAGTTGAATAGGTACACTTTGTGCGGCAATGCCAAAGGACTGTGTGTCCTCGCTGAAGACTAATGGGTCTCGGCTGAATAATTGAGAGTTCTGGGTAAATCTTGGCGGAAAAAGGCGTAGTGATGGCAATGGTTCATTTAGGTGAGGGCATCCAAGATGGGGTGTGAACGGAGGTATGCAAACTGGTCAGGATCAGGTTCGTTCCGTTATGATGTCTGTCGTGTCCTGAATTCGGTGTTCAGAAGGAAGACATGCCTGTACGGACGAACATGTATTCAGTATCAACGCACGACAAGGACAAGTACAAGTAAGTAGGTGAAAACGGAGAATCGTAGATAAGCGCTTGAGTTTGACTTGTATACAAGCGAAAGTGTAAGCCAATTGTACAGTCGGATTAGGTCACACAAAGTTGTTCAACTCGTGACACGATCTGACTGGTCAGTGCAGTTCGGGACGGAACACAACTAACGTGAGCTATGTGCGTGTGTACAACTTCAGGCGTGTCCAAGACTGCAAGGGATTTGGATCAAGTGAGCGTGTGAATAAGTCATTCCCAGCACATGGCATTTCAAGTCAAACACTAGTGTCCTCCTCTATAATATGAGATTTTCGAATTCATTTAGGACAATGAATATGCAAGCTATAGGCCAAAATTGGAACATGTAATTCTTCGGTAACCGTGGGATTAAGGCCTCTCTTGCTTCTCTCAGCCTGAGATACCGATCAGACACAAGCACCGATGAATAACCCAGATAGAATTGAGATACGCGTACTGCACACTCTGTCAGCGCCATTGGTTACACACTATCCAGCCCAGTGACGTTCTTTCAGTTTATTTAGATTGACTATGTGTAGATATCCAAGAAGTCCAAAGTATATGTGAGCCATCCTGTGAAAAGATGTCTTCGCTTGTAATGAGAATTGAATGATAAGCCTTTTTACATCGACATGTTACATGTGACCAGCACATAGAATTCCATGCAGATGGTTTGAAATTTTCTACTTTTTGCGAAACATTTATTCCTCGGTTATTGACCGAGCATGCGGCGCCCCTGATTTGAGTCCTCATTCTTTTTGGAAGAACTTTCACAGATATTTAGTCCTTGGATTTCTATACATATTATTTCCTTCGGCGAAATTGTTCGAAGCCCTGGAGTAAAGACAGTTTCATCGAATGAAAATAGTACCTCGAAGACAACATCCATCATGGGTATTTAGGTGATCACCGTATGTTGACATATCCGAGCGCGAGCACTTACTTCAGTCTGGTTGTGCAATCATCTCTGGGAATTTCAGGCCAAGTCAAGTCAGTAGCAGCTTCACACACTTCAAGTAGTGAATTTCCAGCATTTACATCAAATCTGTGGATATTGAAATATGGAGTAAAAAATAAACTTTAGAATGGTGGTAGCTTCATCCGAGTAAACAGTTCCGTGAGTCTCTGATGACATTTGTCTGATCCGTAAACAGGTGGAGAACACTTCGCCAGACAGACTTGCGACATACAGAACTACGAGTAAACACGTAAATGTGAGCCTTAAGCGTATTCAGGATGTAGACAATTTTCTTAAAGTTCTGTAAAGTATGATGAATGTCCTAAAGTATTTTGGAAGTAGGCTAGCCACAAGCATCTGTTTGTTTATCAGTGATAGTTTAAACAAATGTATCTCTAGATATGCCATAGCATTCCGGTATGGTTCGCGAGTCTCATTATCAGGTTAACTTTTTAAAGATCGGGTAAACTGACTGAAGAGCAGTACAGCCGGTGGGGGAAGAGGTTTGCAGTCACTATTTGAAAACTCAACTGACGGGTAACGAGAACAATTTTGTTTTGTCCGGTATAAGCAGTCACTCCCACTGTGCGGTCAACTGATTGATATCCTTCTCACACGTCAACTTACACTCGTTGATGTTCAAGCATGCTCCAGTCCGTGCGCTGTTTGTTGACTGATCGATACCTCTACGTTTCGATTAACCTTGCTTGCTCTGAGCTGAATATACGCCAGAGCGTGCATGTAACTTAGCTCAGTGGTATTGTTTTGCGCACTTCCCGCTTGCTTGCTGCTTGCACACGGGGCACAGCCTATCGAGGAAAGTGGTGCCATGCCTTCCAAACTCATCGACCAATATGTCAGGGGAATTTCTTATTCGTGCAGTTATTGAGGTAGACAGAAGATCTGGAAATATGTTCTACTTGGATAAATATTAAGCAAAATCAACTAAGAAAATGTAGATTCCAGTTCACTAAGCGATAGCTAATCTTTTCGGTTGAGTTCATAAAGACCAGATTTTTGATTTGTTCCGGTTTCCATTGACTTGAGTGATAACTTGTCCTCCGCTGCTGTACAAAGCCTGGTTCAGTACGAATGTAACCCATCCAACTGGATAAATCCGTCGGTTACTCCTTGTGAAACCAAGCCTCCTAGAACACGGTGAATTCAGTATTCTTGCACCAATCTTTCCGTATGACTACAGCCATTTGTTTTGATTTTTTTCTAACAACGAACGAATATTGCTTGTAATGATCATGAGTGTTTGAATTTTTCTTGCAACACATTATCGGAGATCAATTTGCGGTCCGCGTGGTCTTACTTTGATCTCCGTCGGCATTTTTTGGTAATCCGTTTGAGTTTAAGTCAAATTTTATTGTCATAATTCACAAAATATGCACTATGCCCAGTAACGTGAGAGGTTTTCATGAACCAGCACGTTCATGGTCGTACTGGTAACCTTCACATTAGTATGAGTGCGAATATTAGCAGAACAACCCACAGAAAATTTTGTAACTCGATATTCAAACTATACAGCACGGTCAGTTTCGAAGGCCATGTCACCGGAGAATCAGAGTCTCATTTTCGTCTCCCATATTCACAATCGCGGTTCTGTGTAGACAACTTGTGTTTGGTGTTGTTGTAGGTGGCCGAAGGACCTTTCACAATTGCTTGGTTAGAAGTCCTCACAGGAGTGCAACGCATTGTGCAAGCCACATTTGTGTAATTCGCAAAACATACCCAACCGTTTCTTCTTCCGGGGCGGAAAAGTACACAACTTTCAGTAAACCATCATTTTTGACTTCATAGCAAGCTGTGGTGTATTGGGGGATGACGACGGCTCTTAGATGTGCAACGGCGATGCGCAACTTCACTTAACTCTGATATCTTTTCCAGTTAGGGATCGAACCTTACGGCTAGTTATGTGGTAATCATTGTTGCCGCTTTGCCACACTCTATCCTCAGTGGGGTTTCTTTACATTTCCTTCTCCAAACTACTAGGATCATTCCTTATAACTTGTAGAGTAAGAGTTTGTCGTAAGAGGTTCCAGTGAGGATATTCGAAGATATTTCGAAACATTTCGGGATTTTGACGGAGCATTTCGCGGTATTGCGTGTGGTGACTGCTGTGTCCTACTTCAATACCGTTCTTGATTTGCAGGTGGTCAATGCACACGACCACCCTATTAGTGTGTCGCGAGTACGTGAGTGCTGTCGTCCAGTACGACTAAATTTTGGTTTACACACTAGTATATTACATCGCTGCTCTTAGGCCTAATAATTGTATTGCATGCACACTTCTTCTTTTTTTGAATGTTTCAGATATTTCGTCTGTTTGCGGAAGCATGATTATTGTATACAGCCGCCAATACAAGGGATATTCAGTTGTCATTGTGTTCAATTCCATGCACAGCAATGACGTTGTTCACAGAGACCATTACTGCGACTACTACACAAGGTAAGGTTTTAGTGGAGTCTAATATCAAAATGTGGGTTATCCGTGACTCCTCGACAAAATTTCATGAAAGACTTGAACAAGACAACAGAATATGAGGACACACTCCACAGTTCGCATTGGCTGAAAATGTCGTGAAATGTGTGCTTGTTCCTTTCTGCACTTGCCTAACTTCGCCGAGCTAGAATGGATATCTTGCAGCAATTCGATTTCCTGGTCCTGCGGCGTCCGCTGTGTATAATTCAGTCATCTTGTTGTGTTTTGAGAGTTACTTATAATAAGACAGGAGCCAAGTTTGCGAGGGAGACGTTGTACACACGTTATTTGTCGATCGCCGTGTGAAGCTCGCCATCCTCGAGGTTTGGTAGATTGAAACCGTTGGTGAAATCACATGCGACAGCAGCAACATGCATCGGTCGAGTCTGAACAGTAGGTAACCAGCACATTGGATGTACTTGTTGTAACACAAGGACTGACTGAAATCATTTCGAGGCCGAGGCATTGAAGTAGGAAGGCAGAGGAAACACTTGACACTGGAGGTGTCATATGTAATTGTTAAAGCCGAAGGCTCGCAAATCAGAACAACCACGACGATGAGTTATGGCTTATCAGAAAACTGAAAGAGAACATATTGTGTAGCACACTTGACCTTAGTGCAATACATGAACAAAAGAAGTTGACAAATTGAAGACAAGTAAATACATAAAAAGCTCATCGATATTGAACTACCAATGAAATGTCAAATGAACAGAAGAATCTCAAATAACAGTTTATTACGAGAGTGATATGTAGTAAGAAGTTAAATTATTGTCCCTGCAAAAACTTCCCTGAAAGTAGATTTTTCATTGTGGCTTATTTCCAATTAGTGAATGGGTGTACTTGTTCGTGTGGAATGCCTGTGCTCTGAATCTGTACCACTATTGGTTTCAGTATTCTCAGTGTGCTCACAGTGGCATAACCTGCTCCAAATTTCTACTTTTTGTCGCTTTCCTTTCATTGAATATGCAAGAGTTCCTCTCCGTGAGAAAGATTCTTTGGGGATGATACGAGTCTGTGAGCGAACTTCGGTTTTGCAGCTTCTGAAGGCAGATCCGAAAGTCACTGCTTTCCAAGCACGGGTCTTGGTCGGTAATGATCGGTTTTGGGGAACACCAATACTGGCTACAGTATATTTCGTGGACACAAAACTGACGGTATTGGTGCTTTGATAAGAAAAGTTGACATTTTCAGTCGAAGATGTGGAGTGTTCAGTTATAACATTTGTGTATTGACGTCCTCTGGGCGACTTCGGGAAAAGTCTCACTAAATCAACGAATCACAACTGACCTGTCTTCAAAACCGTGAATGATCGCATAGTGTACTGCATGCTCCGCGTGTCAAATTGGAAAAGCTAATATCGTTCACAGGCCACAACTTGTTTCATCCCGTCATTCGGCATATTCAGGAAATACACCGTTTGTTGAATTAAGGTAAATCGAGCAGCTGAATGCGAAACTAACTAAACTAAACTAAACTAAACTAAATTAAACTAAACTAGAACTTATTCGGTAAATTCAACGATGATTTGTACACGGAAAACGAAAATGTTTCGAGCAAAATAAAATGGTTCCCTCCCACCAAATTAATCACTGAGACCATTAGCATCCCCATAACACACACAAGAACAGTAAATTCATGTTCTCACGAGATACTCTTTCACTACATTGTAAATATTTAGAGCATATTTTCTCGTGAGAAGCTTCTCAATGCTTTTTCCCCGGGCCTGTGTTTCAGATTTTGTTGACATGATCCACAAACTGTTAGAATTTACACGTGGATGTTTGCTTTAGAACCAGTTCTTATTACTGGTCCCATAGTCCGAATTGATTCGCACCATGATTACTCCACAAAGTATTCCAAGGAATTGTAATCATTTCCCGGATTGACTGAAAATTTTTCTCAGTGTCCAACTCACTCCATCGTATTTCATTTTTTTGGATTTAACCAAAATGAGTATCTTCTGAATCAAACATTGAGTAATTGGAGAAGAATACTGCCTACCTAGCAACTTTGTGATAGTTCGTAAGAATCCCAACTCCTTTGCTATTTTCTGCCACTATTAATAATGTAATTGCTCCTGTCGTCGTGATCACTCGTTCAGATATCACCGATATCGATCACATTTACCGACAATGCCTACCTGCAAAACCGCTGACGAATCGGGGATGCAAACATGTGGGTAGTACACGTTACCTTCATCATAATATGTTAGGACAGTCTGACGTGGTCTCGTTCATTATCGCTCCACAATTGTCCATAATTGTCTTGAGCAACCAACTACCTGCTTATTCATTAAGTAGTATGCTTACTCCAATACATCATTACGATTGTTGCTATACTGTCATTACAACTCTCACTAGCTCTACTACTACAGAAAAACCAACAACACTTGAAAAAGATCGATTTGGGCGGTGCAGTAACACATGAATTAATTCCAGTATGCCTAGTTTCAGCTCTCATTGTTCTGTGCCTTAGACGTACTCAGGCTTTTGTCACATCGTCGTTCAAGTTTTATTCAACCGAACACAAATACACAAAAACAAATCAATCAAACAAACTCGCTCTGAATCACTGTCCTCACACAACCTTTTCTCACTGGTATTCTAATAATCAGCCAGTTTTCTCATGAAAAGCTTCCCAAAGCATTTCACTCAGGCCCATTTTCTCTTTAACAGGCTGAATCAAAGTGAATTGTGGACTATGAAGCAACAAAGAACCTGGTGATATCAAACGAACAAAACAGTACGATCCGAAATGATAATACATGGAGGAGCTTGAGGTATAAACTGCTTTCATTACTAACTTGATGGGTCCCATGCCAAAGAGAATGTGAAAAATCCTGAAGAACGAAGGAAGGCCCAAGGAATAATAATGCATATGAACGTTGTTTTTCTCTTCTAATGTGGGTTACTCAAATGAGAATAAATCTCGTTTCATTTTTACACACAGGCTTATATTCCATCATTTTTGTAACTCACCGATGATGGTATCTGAATTTAGAGCATAATCACTCGTCGTGTATAAAAAGGCTACACGGGTTTCTGTCCCGGAGCCTCGCAACTACTAGTTATTTGGAGAACACAGTTTGGCGAACAAGCTCGTTTTCAGTGATTCATAATCATGCCATTACATCACAATATATTACGACAAGTCAAAGGGGTTGAACCAATTAGATAAATGGGAAGTGACAAAATTAATAATGAAAGGGGTGGGGGTGGGGGGGGGGGGAAGAAAACAATTGTAATCCGGGCTTAAATCAAAACCGGATGTGTATTGTTTTTCTCGTGTATTTTCAGTTTTCATCTGTTCTATGGCCCGTTGTAGGGTGGACGGAGGGCCAGGGAAGCTACTAGTTATTTATTAATGAAATGTAATTATATCATTACGCTTTTGTGGTGTCAGGTGCGAGAAGAAAAACGTGCATACAGGTG
This sequence comes from Fasciola hepatica, assembly GCA_948099385.1. Lineage (NCBI taxonomy): Eukaryota > Metazoa > Platyhelminthes > Trematoda > Plagiorchiida > Fasciolidae > Fasciola > Fasciola hepatica. The sequence continues at coordinate 1,909,846 of CANUEZ040000162.1, forward strand.
CTCTTCTGCATGAGTTTCCAGTAGATTTGTTTATGGAAATGACTCACCGTTCACGGATTTCCAAAGTTCAGTTAAGCGTTTCTAGTGCATGGTAAATCATTTGGGTAACGTTCATTTTTAAACAAATGGTAACTAATTTTCGGGAGCCGCTTCGTAAGTCACTGATTTCAAATTTTTGCAATTACCTGTAGAATGCGCTAGACAGAAAACAAGTTTGTCTCAATTGTAAGTTGATTAGCACGCACGTGCATTGTCTTCTGTTCTACCAGTGCTTGATAGCAATCTTTCCGATCGTCCATCGTGCTACTCGCACTTTTCGTCTGCACAACCCGCAACGTGATAATCAACCTCATAGAGTAACAACATCAGCATAGCCGAATAAAGTTGAATGTAGTGATAATCTAGATCTACGGTATTTGAAGACCACGTGAACGGTTGTAGAATGATTCTGTTTGTGATCCACTTAATCTCACCCCTACGAAACTGACTGATATGCCAAGGGAGCCAAATTAATCGAATAAGTTATATAAATTTAGTCTCGTGAACCACCAAAAGTTGAATGCTTGTGGTTCAGTTGCAGACTCATCAGCTGATTGATACTTCGTGATATCTTGCTTTTGAGTTAGACGTTCTGTCCGTTAAACGTTGTCAAACCTCCCAAAACTGTGTTTTTGGTTGAACTGTTAAAACAGGTCCACGATGTGTTCAAATCATTTGCCTTAGCAGAATACGAGTTGTAGAATTTAACTCATGCATAACTACACTGATCCAGGACTTTTCTATGGGAGCATTTTGATCCTTTAAAATTCCTCTCTATCGAATTCCACATTTTAAGCTTCTGTAAACCAATCGTTTTGCGTTTTGGAATTCCCGTTGAGCATTGATATAGTTTCTATGGACTATTCGAACGAAGTCTCTTCAAACGAAGGCACCACATGCCCATCAAAATAACAGTCCACGAATTCCTCACAGGTGCATTATAAGGACTGGTTTGTCTACTAGCATTCACAGCTGTTGTAAGTTTCAGATTTCTACAGAAATGACGATCAGTTTTGGGCTTCTACGGTAATACTTTGGACGACAATTTTGAACAACGCCAAAACTTTGTATGTATATGTACTGGCCTGAGAAGAAGCGTCGAAAATACTGATCTGTATTCGCAAAGTGAAGTTTTCTAATTTATCAGTTATGTGCAACCATTGATAGCACTTAGCGAAACCCAACTAATTGGAGGAAACGGCGACCCGATTGGACGCTCACATTAGCCTTTTGAGTGGCCTCCTATCAACTTTCGAATACTAATTTCGATGCAAATACTACTTGATGAGGGGAGGCTTCTGAGATCGAGTTCGTTTCCAGCCGAAAACAGCCATTCATTGTAGAAAGTGTAGTGAAGCATGTGAGAATACCTTTAAAAATGCGGCACAATAAAACCGTGCATTGAAATGGTGCTGGCACGGCACTGATCGAAAAAGTGACGCACATCACTCTCACAACTTGGATCGTTCTGACGCGCCTCAAATTAGGTCAAATTATCTTTGTGAAGACCTACAATACTTATGTTGATGACCGATAACTAGCTTGCTACTAATAATGGTGCTGTTAGGATCACGGTTCTACCTACAACGATCGGTATTTTCGTTGAGATGAGCAAAAATGCCCCGCTGAACACACGAACACAAGTGGTCACACTAGTTGAGACTACGAGAGGAAAGCTGATCGAACTCTTGAACCCCCAAAACGTTATTCGAGCATACTGCTCTTTCCTTTATCTAGGAGTCAACGTTAGATCGGTGACTTACTGTTGACAGCCATATACACATACATTCGCACACCTGTAGATTTGTGCTATTGGGGTATTTCTGCTGTCCCGGGTCGCTTGCTCTATCGATCCACGCATGACTGCCTTTAACCGGTACCGGTAATTTTGTGCCCACCTGCACATAACTTGGCAGTTTGTCATTGTTCGTCTACCAATGTGTGCATTGCTCACGCACTACGATCTTGAGAGTGATTGGTTGGTCACCGTACACTTTTTCCTGCTGTTCTCTGATTGGTTCCAGGCCGTGTCGAGTGCGTTCTGTCCCCGTGATACCTCGTTGTTCATTCCGGTTGGTTGCTGTTATCAAATCACACGTTTTGCAGTCAGACTGCCTAATGGACGAGAATGAATAAGCACGGATGACAATAAAAGGTTCACAGATATACGCCTCGAAATCATGTTTTGAAATGAAAGCGAATCCATTACTCCAAAGTGGACTAAAATAGGACAAACTCATGCTCCGCAGCAAGTGAGCTAAGTCTGGGACTCACAGTTAGTGCTAATTAGATCCGATCGACAAGTGGTCCAGATCAACAGGAGTTCGTTGTTCAGCTATATCAATGTGTGTACTACTGAAAATGCAAACGAACCGATTATCAGCCTGTTCGAGCCTGTTCTAGCCGATACTTTCAGTGTCATTATTACCTACTCTTTCCGTGAACTGTTGAATGAACACCTTAGTCGTATTGCTTCGGAGATGACGGTAATCATTCTCAACGGAAGACGTATATTAACCGTAATTTTGACACCCTGACAGTCTGATAGAAAATCGAAGAATTGAAATGAATGAAGTTCGACATCATGTTGGCCCTAATAATTTTTTCGAATTGTTTCAGCTTCAGATCTGCGTTATGAGAGTCGGCGTCAATTGTGACTGATCACACTTTGACAAATTCGATATAAACGACCATTGTCATGCACAGTACTGGACGCAGTTCACCAGCTACTATAGATCAAAAATGTCCACCTCCATGTGATTCTGATCATTCAGGATCACGTCGTCTACCCAATAATCATTGGTCAAACGGTGCGAATAGGTAAGCACTGTCCACATTAGATCTTTTACGAAACGATAGGAAGCCTAAGAAATATGATTTTGAGGCACCCGAAAGACACAAACCATCAAGTTAGCATGAGATCGACATTCAAACCTGTGTATTTGGTAATATCTCGTCCCAGATACATTTCACTGCATACCCACTGGTCACCACAGAAATGATTAACATCGGCAATAGACTCAAGTAAGCCTTCAAAGTCGCCCCCCTCCAGTCGAATGATTCAGGTTGGAACCACGTGACCTGGCCGCGTATTTTGCATAGCAGTCCACCACATCTATTTGTCCAAAGCCCATGAATTGTGGTCTATTTTCCATACCCATTTTCAACATGATCTATAGAAGCTGCACAATAAATCAAATCAAAAAATACATCAATTACTACTGAACTCGTGTTATGATATCAAAAGGTGCTCACCTTGCGGATCAATATCGTTCGATCGTAAATTATTGTCCAAGTTGAGATAGCGATGCCTGTAAGCCAACTCGCGGTCTGGGTGTTTATTTCTGGTCCCATTTTCCAAAGATGATTTTGGTGCATAGAAATACAATACAACTTTCACTTGATTTTCCACTTCGAAGAAGTGACCAACTGTGACCAGATTTCACCAGGCATAAATGTTCTTCATCTGCTGTAAAAGTATAATCTGGTTGTTGGACAAGGGATATAAGCGAAGGTAGCTAAATGAGTAGGACGAACATAATCAGTTTAAAATAGTCCCTGGGGAATGCTGCTCAGTGTCAGCCTTGTTCAGAATGTAAAATTCATACAGGTTGTGGTATACAAGTCCCTTAATTTATTTTCACCGCAAAGTCCAATTTATGCTTTTGATCGGCAAATGTGGCACACGAGTCACGGAACAGTCTATCAGCGATACCGTTATTGCTTATTTATTGAATATCGGGTAGTGTGTGCACTGGCTGTGCGCCCACGGTTTGTAACTATTTCGTCCGTGCGCCTCAGTTCCCACAAATTTCCAATACAGTCATGTTCACTTTGTATCGATGACCCAGCTCAGACTGTGATTCTCATTATCTTCTTGTAACTGAACTTGGAGTTGAGGTTGCGAACGTTTCGTCACTAGTCGACTTGACGTCCTCAGTGCGCATGTGAACGTCTTCGTACTGTGTTCTACTTCTCAGAGTCATTACCTCAAACTTGGCTTCATATTCACAGATGGACTCGGATCTGTATGGCTGCTGTTCAGTAAATCAATTAGGAATACTTACACCTGAGGACATGCATCTTGATAAAACGTACAAATACGAAAATCGTCACCCGCGCACGGATAATATGTATAAATGTTGCTCGTCATTATTTGCCGGGTTCATCTTTCAACACTTGTTTACTCACTTTATTGTATAATAAATCCCTACGGCTTTCTGTCTTTCATATTTTCCTGAGAACACCCAATGTGTCGTTGAGGTATAAATAGAAATATCCTGCACCAAGGATGCTCTCCATTTGGGAGTTCACTTTCATGTCCCAATTGGAGGGACCTAGACGCAACCCCAGAGCGATTTCATCCATCTGACGGTACGATTCTCGAATGAAGGTAAACTAGATTAGTTACTGGAATACTGATCTTGATTTCGTTTTGTGCACTGATAACATCCAACTAATTGTTCGTTTCTAGGAATTAAATCTTGATAAGCACAGATTCCACTTCCAGAAACGCCATACTTATTTCGTTGTCCGGTATTCAGTTCTATCAATTGGAATGTCTTTATTACTCCAGCTGGCGATCCGTCAGCAAACCTATTCACGTGTATCTACTAGCCATCGGGAAACTGAATGGAATGGGGATGCACCCATACTGAGCATCGATTTCATCGGCGTTCCTTATTTACGAATCTTCGGTAGTCCGAAAAGTCGAGGAATAGTGGTGCCAGGTGGTTTAAACTGTTTAACAATTGTCTGGGAGATGGAATTCAAATCCTATTGGAAGACATATTCATTCCTAGGCTGCGAAATGAGACATATCGCAATACAATAGATGGTCTACCTAACTACCGTCAATAAGCAGATAGTGTTTTCGTCCTAACTGACAGATACAAACAATTAGACTCATTAGAAAAAGAGTTCAGCCGGGTTCATCAGGCTGTTAATTTTACGTCGGCGGTAGAAGGGAAAACTTTACACTTTTTTGATGCATATTTCGTAAGTGGTGAAGATGGATAACCACTCCGTCACATGGATCACAAACCAGCATGGACAGGTCCACACCAATTTTGCCAGCTTTGTGGTTCTGAAATATAAACCAAAGTTCATTCGGTCCCTTGCAGGTCGAGTGTGAATAGGTCGTTCACCTGGGACGATGAGTGAAGAAGGAGATACGTTGAAGCAAACACTTTTGGATAAGGGATACTACGAACATCCGGCTTAGAGAAAAATCAAGCTGATTAAAGAGACAGGTGCTACTAACCTTTCGCAAGAAAGAACTGTACGTTCAACTCCCTTTCAACCAAAAAAAAACAGAAGCGAGTTAATTGTAGGAAGTAGAACAGCTACTCGCGGCATCGCGTGCCAGTCTCACCAGTCGATCGGTGGTCTAAACGAATCCCCGGGACAACTTACCTGTCATTATCTATTTAATGCTAACCTATTCTTTTATTTGCTCATGTTCGGTGCACTATTCAAGTGGAACGACATGGCAGTTCAATCAAAGAATCGAAACGCACAAGCCAGTTAGACCGATGATGCAAAACAGAAAGGCAGTCACCGGTGCAGCTGTGACGCACTGGACATTATGTAGACAATGAGGCTTTCGAAATAGTCTACGAAGTCCCTACGGAGGCACGAAAAGTCGCTCAAAAACAGAATCCATCAACAGCGGAGGTCTCAGCGATCAAAGTAATCAATTCTTTACTTTGCTCCCAGAAGCGTTTTGTTGAAGCACTCCAACTGCCCTGGCCTCGGTCCCAGACCGGCCGTCGAACTCAACGTGACATAGGCGCGGACCCTTTGGTCGAAACCGAAAGTTTATTGTTCCCGAAACCCATGTCCCCTTTCTCATTGGTCCTTCCTTAATCACGGAAGACCAACAATTCCCCAGTGGTCTTCCTCTTTACCGGTCAGCACCAATTTCTGTGGCTATCAAATCACATTTTGACACATACATATTTCGTATAGCATGCTTTTATAACGTATGAATGCCCTAGGTATGATTCTCTAGGTAACTATTCAACGAAGGGCATCTATTCATACTCCTGACATACAAATAAGATGACTGTAGATGGAACACGTACGCAGTGTGTATGCATGTGGAATATTTCACTGATGAATACTTGTTAGGCACGACTGATGAGCGGTAATACAAGCAAAAACCGTTGTGCGTATGGGGGAACACTACCCACTGGTCTAAGTACTGTTTTCTGTCAACTGTGAGGGGATGTGTTGATATATCGCCAATGGAAAGCATGATAGTTCAGCGAGCGATCAGCACATTTTCACTTGTCCCGAATTCAGGTCAAGACTGGAACGAAAGAAGCAGACCGAAGAACCAGTCAAATGCCAACTTTCGGCTGAATCGAATCAACCAATTAGGTTTGTTTTCAGACTTATCACGCAGAATTTCTAGCTGTGAATTGCAGGCGAACCAATGAGTGTGCGGACCAGGATTTGGCTATCACCATAATGGTTCATGAAACAAAAACTGTCGTTTCTTACTAATAAATTGAGATGATTCAAAGTCAGAGGAGATTTCTCGCTGGGTTCAGGGAGACAGATCAGAGCACCGACATTTGGATAATTTCTGACGAGCCTGACCATCATAAAATAATAATACCAATATAAAAAATATACTTGTAAGTGTAAAATCACTTCGCGTTCTATCTGGTGATTTATAACAGTCAGGGCATTTCGATTTTGTGTGGACCAATTTCGTTTATAATTCTCATCCCATTTTGTATTTGTTCCATTTCGTAAAAGAAAACCGGTCAGCGTGATCTCTAACGCATGGAATTGGGGAATCGTGAATGATAAGCAAGATATTTTATTCTCCATTTGCGGAAGAAAATAGTTCAGAACGCTCACATTAGCATTGTTGGGTGTCGTACATGCACGATCGATTGATACGCCGTCAGTTTTCACATATTTATAATGTGATAGACCAAGTGTTGTGCGTGCTCTGACACTGTATCTCATTGGCTATTTCCTACTCCATTATCCGCTGATTTTGTCAATTATTGTTCATTACTTATCCGTGCTCGTCGCTGATACTCATGTTCTGAATGCACTTTTCCGTTCTCAGTGCAACCGTTCTCCTGGCTGCTCTTGCGTGCGCTCGTTCAAGAACCAAAACAAACGATGTCTTCGTTTCTCTGGTTCTTCGCCGACAGTATTAACACACCGATCTTTGAAACCAGAAAAGAATCATACTCACAGTAATTTAGGACACACACCAGAGGGCACTCGAATAAAAAACCGTAGATCTCGTATTTCAGGTGATAGCTTGTCTCCAAAACTGTTCACATGACCAACGCAGATGAACGACGTGTCGAGTTAATAGAAGGGACTAGGGGATGTAAAATGCTCAAGAAAAATCTTCTTGAAACAAGGAAAAAGTTGTCGAATTCCTTCACCAGTGCATTTCACCTAGAAGGGTGTGCTGAGCTTCCCCGGTGGGGTCCCAGAAATAAGGGCACTCACTGGTTAGATATAATGATAGATATTACGAGGTGTCACGACCAAGGGGAGTACATGTGTGCTCATGATTTCTTCATTCAGTTGCTGCTATTTTGTGCGATTATTTCCTCACTCTTAAGACTAATAATTATTTTAATTTCCAGATGAGGCTTACCTCATCAGAAGCCAACTAGAAACCGAGAAAACGGCATGTGATATTCCAAGCTGCTCTGAAGTACTGTGCTAGGCATTTTGGAGCATCATAGTCTTGGTCAGTCCTACTAAGACACAACCCTACTGAGGAACCACTTGTGAGTGGGTTCTTGATTTGGTCATTTACACCCTGGATATCAAGTTGTACATTCATCCAACAAACACGAATAATTTCGCACCTTGTACTGGCTTGTTCTGGTTTGTATACGAAGGGTCAGAGTAACAAGAGGACATCATGCTCAGAGCCATCGTCTGAGAATTAGACAAACGACCACGGCTATTGCAGAGACCGGTTGATTTGGAGATTTAATTTGGTTCCGTTATGGTCCTAATAGATGAGGTGTGGCACTGAGGTTAGGTGGACTCAAAATTACCTTTTTCGATGATTTCTCAACAAGGCATAAGCAAATCTTTTAGCCTCGTACGAATACTGAGTTTTGGAGAATGATAGACACATTATCCTGGGATGCTGAAGGAAATTACGCATGCGGCTCCAATGGGTCAGACATCGTAACCAAATGGACAATAGCGGGATGTGACCGAGAGTGAAGGGGTTTGAACATCATATCTCGGAGGTGAAAATGAAACATCTTTTGCAATCATCAGCAAGGACAGTTAAACAGTCCATAAAATTGGGTCGTTAGTCAGCTGCACCTAACCAGAATGTTTCAACCAGAAGTTTCATGTAGGCATTCAAAAACTCGATTTCCAAATAGGAGCTTTTAAGATGGGGCTCACTTTTGTAGGGTTTGAGTGAATCTTCGGAAGGAAAAAAATAAATTTCAAAATCTGCAGCTTAGATGAGTGGTTTACATTTCAACAACGCAATAAAACACACTCTGATCAAATTAGCTGAACCACGGTCATTGTATTACATTATGATTGTTTTTAAATTAGTTTTTTCTCAACAAGTAAACAAAAAATGAACATTTTCATTTTGAAGAATGAAATGTGCGCTGTATCAAACTGGTAGTAGATCCCACGCCATTCGTCTACAGATGGACAATGAGGAACTTGGAAACTCCTCTAGTGTGCACGGAGTCGGGTTTAGTTGGAGATTTTGTCGTGGCCTAAAAAGAGAGAACTCTCAGTATACGTCTTTGTAATACAAATAAACCCACCATATACGACACAAACTATGAATCACTTTCATTAGTATCGAATAATAATAACATTTGTCAGTTTATGATCGTGCACCTTCATCTAGTATATTACCATAAGTAGCACGAATATTTAACTGTGCGACACCATGGATAAAATCTGAAATGATTTATGCGGAACGTGGATGGATTGATCCACTCAACTGTAATTAATAAATAATGGTGCATGATGAGTAAATCATGCAATAAACTTGCTCGTTAGGACAGTGGCAGTAATCGTCCACAAAGCCCAATGCAGTAGTGAAATTTCATTGATCTACCACTACGCCAGCTTCGTCTGTAACACATAATATGTACAAGCTTGGGAAAGTTGAATTACAGAGCAGAGGGTTATAATTCAGCAATAAAAATAACTATCCTTCGGCTGCAAACGCGGATGAGCGTCATGGTGAATAAAGATACCCTAAGTGGTAAAATGAAAGATGGAAACATTATCACTCAAATCCTCATCGATATAACCTCAGTTGTCAAACAGATGTAATTTAAATCTTCGCCAAAATCCTTACCAAAACAGAGGAAAACATCATCCCAAACCATCGGAGTAATCAACAGACTCAAAACCACTCTCGGAGGAGTTCTTAAGAATTCACTGGAGAACGGGATTCGCACTGCTCTAAACAACAAAGTCAGAAGACTTGAAAAACACCAGTAAATAACACACACAAACACACATAAACACACAAAAACCCCAACTGATAACCCAACATTAATCATATTTGACAACTTATCATCAACCTGATTTTTCACTTCATCTCCGTAGTGCTCATAGGCCCACGAATAAGAGTGCAATACGACCGGATGCCATTTGACTGGTAGAAAATTCTGTTGAACCTCAGCATCAACCGATATTCCTGCAAGCAAAAATGGCTGAGTAGTTGAACTCATCACTTCACCAAATCTGATGCATATCTAATTACTGTGTTTCAGCTTTGAGGAAGTTGACACAATAAATTGAAACGAGATTTATTGATTGTGCTCCATCGAGCACATGCTATGAACTACTGGAAACCACTGCGGGCAATGGAAATAATTGAGACACGATATGTTTCTACCTGAAATTCCACAATTGACCTAATCACACGAGAAGCTGATCCACAGAAATTTTGTGGGGAAGCTATACTCTACTTACCACCATAACCATCATCATAACAACAACAACAACATCAACACGTCATATTGTCCACATACACAAAACAACCAGGCTATCTGGGCCGACTCCCATCTGATTGTTTCACGTCGACTCAACACAAATAATATTTTTTTACTTCCTTCAGTTACCAAATAAAAATCTGCAATAATTCTGGAATGTAGCCGCGGGCAGTCAGAGGTAAAAACGATGACGGGCGGTGGCCTGATGTGAACCTGAGAAGTCTAGGTCTGCCATCCCCAGTGATAACAACTAGACGATCGTTGGCATTTCTTTTATCAATTCGGGACGTTAACAAATCAGTACCGAAGATCTTCGTGGTCAAAGTGAATTAAATGAAGGATAACACAACAATAACTCATTACCTTGGTAGTCACAGACAATAGACACCTGTTCTGTTAGAGGCGGGTTTGAAGTGAATGAAATGCAGGATAATACAACCGTAATTCATTTTCATGTTGGTCACGAGTGAATAAATTATTCACACAACTGTAAGAGTTATTTCCTGAAAAATAAATTGATTTTTTCCCGGAAAAAAAAGCAAACAAATATAGGCGAACTCCAAATTATTCTCACGGTGCGCAGTTAGGACAAAATCAGAGCATCGTTCGTGCGTTCACTTTGTCTGAATTTCTTCATTTCACATTCACCCAATCATGATTGAAAGGTGATGGGTCGGAATTATAGGCCAAACAACTTTTGTACTACATAAATACGCTGCAAAACTTGTAAGCACATTGATTGTCGTCAGTGCAACCTCCCACTGGAAATGCTACCATGTGGTGGTGTCTCTGTTTGGTTCTGGTGCTCATGGCTTTGTTTGAATACAATGTGGATCCATGCGATTCATCCCAGAAGTAAGTCTTTGCCCGGCCATATAGTTCTATCATATCTAAGCTGAGATCATAAAAATGACTTTGCGGGCAACGTTTGATTGATAGAACACATTTTACCTGTTCTGTGGTATCTCATTTACCGTGCGAATATACGTCACACAGAATGTTCGCTTGGCATCTGTATGAAAACGATCAACCGACAGATGAAACAAAGACTGACAGAATAGATGGTATAATGTGATTGCTTTTGATTAACTATCACTTTAGATATCTAAACTTGAGGGAAAGAATATTTGGACGGTTGATCTAAAAGAGAATCAACACAAGATGGAGAACAAGCTTATTTTCAGTGCTCCATAATCATGCCACTACACCACATTTTATTTTGTTTTGTTCACTTAACATTTTTCATATAAAATGTGATGCAGTGCCATGATTATGAATCACTGAAAACGAGTTTGTTCGCCACCTTTTGTTCTTATTCATGTGCCCCGTGGGATTATTCGGACAATAACAGAGAATCCCCCGTGAATGGATATACTCACTGTGCAGACCAAAACAGTGTAAACGACCACTTCCGTTAAGATAACATTCAAATGCAAAGGCACCGTTGCCTCAGCAGATCAGAATGGTCAGAAGGAAAATGGAGTGTGTTAGTAATACTTTATTTTACTTTTTCTAATCACATTCAAACCATTGTGTTGTTAGCTGAAAGGAACACGCATTGGGCGTAAATTCCGCAGCATAACTTGGTTCGGCGTGGTAATCAGAGAGTCGACGGGCTATTGTTATCTACGACCAAAGTAACGGGAACTAGCATGATTCCAGCCCCCCGGATTTTAGAGGAGCTATGGTGGAATAAACCAAGAGACCACCATTGGAATTTAGTCCCGGATGCAGTACACCAGAATACGAACAACGGCCTGAGCGACAAAATTGAGTCCTCTTGGTGTGTGATTTCCCAAAGTGACATGAGCAGCAGGCCAAAATAACCAATGAATGTGCCTCGCGTCATTGAGAAGTTTTCTGACCATCATGGCGATCATTACCATGGACTTGTGATTGCATTGCGAGCAAAACACAAATAGGATGAATAAGATGTGATTAGGATTTTTCCAACTGATCAATGTTGTGTTCACAAATTCAGCAACAGAAAGAATGCGCACGTGTACGAGTGTACGTGTATTCAGTACAAACGTACGGCAGGCACAAGTACAGGCAAGCATATGAAAAAAAACCAACGCGTCCGCAAGCGCGTGAGTCAAATCTATATGCAGCCGAAAGAGCAAGACAATTGTACAATCGGGTTAAGCTGCACAAAATCATGCAACATGTGCTAGAATGCGATTGGTCAATACTGTCCGACGCGAAGCACGGCAAAAGTCAGCTTTGCACATGCGTGTGTGTGCGTGTCTGAGTGTGTGTGTGCGGGATTATCTTTTAAAGCACATGCCTGTTCAGGCCGAACACAGCAATCGAGTTGTCCGGCTTCCGAATAAATTTCAAAGGTTGATTGTAGGAAACGTGTTGGTCCCAAGTTCGAATCCTTCGTCAGCCATCGGCTATCCCAAATGGAAGCCTCTAATTGGCCACGACCACCTCCCTCAGATATTGGACTATGTCATGAAATGTAAAGCCTAAGAGATTCATTTTTGGCAATTTCATATAGGTTGTTTTTTGGAAGATGCGGTTTCTTGGCTCCATTTGTTATGGCTCGATAATTTATTGATGTAAGATGCTGCTCGCCTATTCGTTATGATAATCGAATCATCAAAAAGCTTCATTTTATTCAACTTCCAATTGGCCAACCAATACGAAATCACCACACATCAACAAGATTTAACCAAAATAACCAAAACATGTGACTGTTTCCGGAATTTATGCTATTGTGCATTGTGTTAACCTGCTTTTCATATCGCCCCAGTTAGACATGCGGAAACGAATAGTTTTCTAATAAGCCGAAAAGATGGACCTTGTAAACGTACAGCAACGTGTCATTCGGCAGTGGCTTGATGTTAGATATTCAAAAGAAAACTGTTTTCCTTTCTTTTTTAACTAGAATAGCATAACACAGATCAACAGGTCAGCTTTCACCGCAAGGTTGCCCATAATTCCAGTGGGATGTCTATCCACAAAGTGTTCAGAATCTCACTACACTAAAAGTAATAGTCGGCAATCTGATGCTGAGATTTGTTGGTTTGTATCTTTTGGGTTTTGTTTATTGCAAGGATGGATATTGAGCCTTCGTCCATGATACTTTTGTTCGTGATATTAGTATCATTTTAGGTCAGCAAGGTGTCTTGACCCTCTTTAGACAAGCTTCTCCAGTGAAAATAGTACGTTAATTTCACACTCCACATTGATAAATTACACCACCTTAGAGCACAAATTTCCATTAGACTCAAAATATATCCTCAGTGGCGTTGAATTACGCCTTACTTCCACCTTCTCCATCTTTAACCAGTCATTGTACAGACAGACTGATCGGGTAGTCATGGGTACTGCTGTATCACCCATTGTGGCGAACCTAGCCTCATGTTCAATCAAATCTAAAGCACTGACGGCATTTCACAATCCCCCACGAATCTACGTCAAATAGGTGGACGATAAATCTGTAATTCTGAAATCAGAGCATAGTAATGACTTTTTACAGTGCCTCAACAATCGGTGTACCTCAATTATTCTAGCAAAGGAGATTGAGAGCACTGACAGAACAATCGGTTTCTCGGACTGCCGGCTATAAGTAAAAACAACTGTCATAAAATTGCGGTGAGCATTTACGGGAAACCTACAAATTCCGGTAGATATCTGAACTCAAATTCAGCCCATCCAGAATGCATTAGACGGGCGCTCGTATCGTCAATAGCCAACAGGCATGGACTCGTGCCAGTTCGGGGCGAATCTGTCACTAGGCGATCCTATGCGTGTGGAATTGTCTGTACATTGTTACTCAGCAAGGCGATATTATCGGTGCACTCTAAGTCAAAATTTCTCTTCCTTGGAGGGATTTCAACCCCATCGTTTGAAAGGCCAGATAAAACGTTCTGTAAAACATCGTCGAAATCAAAGTGGAAAAGAGACGGGGATATGGGGCAGCCTATCCTGGGTGACACGACACGACGAGTCAGACCACAACTTACTAAGCCAGCAGAATACAAAGCATTCCTAACAAGCGACCATTGCTGGTTGATGTTATCTGTTGTCTTTGATCCTAGATTTTCAGCTAAGTCGTTGAGAAGATAGACGGATCAGGCAGCATATCACAGTCTGTTCGTTGCCGCACTGTACAAGTATCACAGTCACTGAAGGAGACGGACAGCTTAGTGCAAACTGACGCGTGGTCAGATTCAGAGGGAGTGTTCCAGTTTGAGCGGCAATCTTGCGTACAGCCCAACCTTTGTAATTATCTGCGACGTGGTGTATCTGGGCTCATTGCGGACTCGAGCGGAGTGGATCCCACTTGGCGTACTGAAAATTAGAAAGCCTGATATTTGTCCTGGCGAGAAACAGGCTGTAATGTGAACACAGCCAAATACCGTTCTCGGCTTTCTGAACGACAGGAATCAAGATCAAAAGGAACACTCAAATGAGCCGTTGTCGTGAGCGCATGTCCTGGTTACTGCTGCCACGTGACCGTTTGAACCGGATAAGTCACATAATACCTACAGGTATTCAGTGTTTTCTTCTAGAACATTTCCATATTTTCTGGTCAGCCATATGGCTGGCTAACTGCGCAGATGGAAAAATGAACTTTGATGAACATACTAGATGAAGTACAGATTGAACTAAAGCAAAAATTCAGTTATGCTTGTGCTGTGTGCACTTGTTATAAAAGTATTTATTCTTCATTTTCTGTTCACACCATTGAAGATGTTCAGTATCCGATGGAAAAGGGGAAATGCCGTAAGTAGCACTCACCTGGTCGTTTTCGCATTTCGTTATTGTTGCAGTTGTAATTTTTGTTCACATTCAGTTGAAACATGGTGTGTGAGATCACAATACACCAATGGTTAGATATCTTCATGCAGTCGCATGTTGTGCTGGAACAGAGCATGACAGGACTGAACCCTTGAGATTCTGGTACTGGATATATTACTGCACTAGGGTCTATCGGTTGCATCATTATCCAATTCAAGTTACATGTTTGGACATCAAGACTATTATCCACTCCCCACAAAATCATTGGTGAGCGAATTCGCTCATTCTTTTTTTCGTGTAGAGATTCGTACTGATAATATACTCTTTACGGAGCATCGAAGCATTATTTCATTCTTCTAAGCCCTCGAGTGATATGGACTTTTTCACATGCACACGAACCTAGTTTTTGAGAGCCACTCCTGAGAGCCGAGGGCTAACGTGAATGACTTGCAATCATTGACCCGGGGTTAGAGTTATGGCGACCCCCATGTTCTACTTACCGTTCCCCACTTACTGCTCATCACCATCCCGGATGTTGCAGCTCTTGTCACACCAAGGATCCAGTAAAGAGGTCAGAACGCTCAGTATTTATGAGAACAATGATAATTGGACAATACGGCATGTGAATTAAGAATGCAGGAATACCCAAATTAACTTGCACCTACATGGGCCACAAAGGGAACAGTTTAGGGGCTGAAAAATGAAACTTTCTTTCCGGAAGGTTAAGCATTTGTACACCATCTTCACAGCACTGGACAGATATAAGTATGCACTTATCTATTTCCACATGTATCACATTTCCTACCGAATTTCTCTCGTATACTCCAACCTAACACATGAATAATGACACTGAGATGCATCTGATCCTGTATTATGATTGCGGTTGTGATCGTGATTGTGCCAAACTTGCACTGAGCGTGGCCGAGTGCACACACCAGGCTGCCGAAACCTATACATATATACATAGAATTCCCTTCATTTTTTACAGAATCAACTGTAAATTGACACCAGCTATTTCCAAAGTCGAAGAACTTAGTCATATTCCCCCACCATGATGCGTTGAAAATCTGAGATGGAAAAAACCGGGTAACCGGAATTTGGGCAAAACTTCCCCACTATGTAGGACTTTCGGGATATCGTGCTAATAATGGAGCTCAAACCAGATTATGTAATATTGACGGCTAACAAACGGGTAGGTGTCCGGCTCATGATCGTTCATCTCGGGTTGAAGTCCCAATTGAGGATTTGGTGGCGGATGATGATTCCAAACAAACTGGAAGTAACATGTGTCATGCACTTCAAAGTCTGCAGTGAAGCGTTGACCTTCCATAAAATATGATGAGTTGTTCCATAAATAACGAACGCTCTTACTACTGAGAAGT
Organism: Fasciola hepatica; assembly: GCA_948099385.1. Lineage (NCBI taxonomy): Eukaryota > Metazoa > Platyhelminthes > Trematoda > Plagiorchiida > Fasciolidae > Fasciola > Fasciola hepatica. The sequence continues at coordinate 1,926,005 of CANUEZ040000162.1, forward strand.
ATGAGTAGTTAACAACAAATCAGAAACGAAAGTCGATCAACCGGAGTGGACTTGAAGGCTAAGAACTGGCATATATTCTGTTAGCAAAGTAGCAGCTTTCCTCGACAGAAAGCTATTGTTCAGAAAGGTGTTAGTAATGTGTATATTTGTGGCTAGATAATTACCACGGTCCATCGATGCTGTGTAGTGGTTGGATTCCTGGTTTGAGCCGTTTTCTTTTGATGATGTTGTATGTTTTAAACTTACAGGATTGCAAATTGATGCAAAGGTTCAACGGAATTGTCGACAGGAGGAATGGCATTCTGATTTATTGGTTCCTCATTCCAAGCTCTACAGGAGTTATGAAGATTTCATGGAAAAGCAGGTTTGTGGTATACTAACGACAACCAACTTCATGCATTTCGTTAATATCTTTGCACCATAAGTGATAAAAATAATCCTCTCCTTTCTTCGTACAAATCATTAACTTCTGGAAAAGTTTATATGGTATTTCTCCATATTTTCATCCGGAGTATAATTGTATATGTGTATGCATGTGAGATGACAGGCTTGCACGTATGTATTTGAATAGGACTCTTAGATGAAAAACGTGCAAGTGAATCTTCAATTGTCTACACAATATCCAGGAGTTGCCCCATTGCATCAACGTGTCCGTGACTGTCTGTATATACACCACTGTTCAATTATAACCTTATCGCATCTAGCGCACGATTGTGAGACTGGAATTATATAGCAGACTGAAATGAGGTACTATTTTGTCATCCGCTGACAGAAGATTGTTAAGCTCTATATGCATCTGGCTGTCTGATATCTGAGGTATGAGGTTAAATCTTCTCGGAAGACGGTCAGTTTTGAAAATTGATAAGATTTCGCTGTGACCGAGAATGTTACCACGGACGACGCGGCAAGGGTCCTTGTTTTTGATGCCCATCAAGTCATTCTGTCCCGGTTGCCGTGTTTCCCTCGTACACAGCACTATACACCTCGGTCGTCATGGATATGCCTGCTCTATTGCATACGGAATCAAGCAAAATTAGTCATTTCATTTCAGTGACAAGCAAAGATTACATTGAACTCCCTACCCCCTACCAGAGTAACAATACTCTTAGTTGTGTCATTTTTTCCAATTTTTATTCTACTAGATTGCGATTTAGCTTTTTTGACTACTAACGGAATTCTCACAAATCATTCACATTGATGATCACTCTAAGTGCATTATATTCCCTACTGGGGTTGTTGTGTAGCCATCACCGAACGAATTCTCTCCTATCCCCAGTTTATTGCTGAACCAGTTGAACCTCTGGCATTGAATAAACGGTAATGTTCTGTCTGACTGATCTTGACCGATTCCGGTGTAATAGAAAAGTTCCAATCCGTGCAAAACTGATGGAATGTTTCATTACCAAACGAAGCTTCATTGGGATGAAGCAATACTGAGACTGTGCTGTCTATTAATATATAAATATATATATATATATATACATATATATATATGCAATTGAGTAGTAGGAGATTAGATTTGTATATAAGATGATTCATCATGCAGCTTGAACGCTCAACTCACCATTGAAAACCATGGAAGTACTGTACAGCTGTTTCATCCTTGTTGGGAATCATCAGCTAGCGACACATACAAATCAAGAAAAGACGAGAATACACAAGAACCCGAGGGCTGTTTGTATAGAGCCAGTTTATAACACAGGATGTTGGCTGCTTCAGCGAATCGTTAAAAGTAACTGGACTTTTGGCGGCCGATCACCTATAAGATAATTTGGTTGGCTGCTTGGAGCAAATAAGCCAGTTTCAGGAAGTTTCATGAATTCAGTTGCATGGTTTTCAATGTAAACTGCACCAAAATAGCGTTCTCGACAGAACTGAGGTTCGTACTGTACTCATAAAGCCCTTTATAGGTGATGGTGAAGATAGTTCTAATTTCCAAGAGGTTTACGGAATAACGACGCAATCATTCATTCATTTGCGTATTGATTGAATGATTCATCTCATCGCATACTTCACGTAAGCGTTTAATGTTCGGCAACAACACGTTGTCGAAAGTGTCGGTAGTCACTCGACGTTTTAGTCACTGTGTGCGACTTATCAACACGTGTTTACAATGTTTTGTGATCTCGGGTTCAAGCAAATGGTGACGACATGGTGACGCTTACGTGTCTGCATCACGTGTTTATCTTCTCTAGTAAAGTGATCACATGAGTTCTTGCATTGTTGATGTAGCAAGTGACTTTCCACTGCAAGTTGGTTGTCCCCATTTCACATTTGCTCTGATCACATGATCTGTGTTTTATTTGTGGTTACCGATATAACGAGATAGCAGTTTAATTATCTGACTAATCAAGTAAAATAGTCAAGGTTTTCTTCTACTTCATCAATACGAAATTATTTACTCATTATTCATTCTGTTTTCAGATTAAACTGGCTATTGGGTAAAACCATGTAAGTCTTCCGTGAGTATGCAGTGAGGTGTGGCAGACAACAATCCAAGCAGTTACGTTTACTCAGATCGTCATTGAGCCACGCGATGGGCTTTATGAAAATGAACGTGGAGCTTAGTAGTCGTCTTGCGCGACAAGCTCTGACCAACGAACAGAGGTGCATCGTGCAACAAAGATCATTCCCATTCGGTAACATCGACAGGCCACCAACACACACACACACACAAACCGTGAGCGGATAAATTCTTAGTCCAAATGTATTCAGTGTTTGAGCATGGAATTTTCGAAATCGCCAATCAGTGAGTCCGGTTTCAGTGAAGGGCGGGTTCTGAACACGTATCGTACGAGGAACGAATAGTGTTTGCTGCATAGGTCTGCACTAAGTGTTTCATCTGATATTGACTAGGTCGAGAGACGCACAGTGGAGAAGGTATGTGGATGGAGAGTGGCTTGTGTTCGTAATTTGTCCGGTGAGCATTCTATTCCTCTTGTTTGGATTGCCACCTTTTGCTTGTAATCGAACTGGGATCACTGATTATGTCGGGAACTCCACATGACATCAGCACAATCTGTCATTTGTCAAAGCATTCCAATTCCACGGAGAGTGATTTTATGCCAACAAAATCACCATCGACAGTCAGGTTTCGCCTTGTTACCAGATAATGATTATTTATCATAGCACCTCAAATTTTCTACTTGGCTGAACAGCTGATTTTCATTAATTGACTCTCAGGCTGGTAATGTATCACTAGACAATCAATCATGGTAGTAGACATGAAGTTAGCGTCAGTCATGGGAAAGGGATTTATAACACTGAAACTGTACTTGTAGTGCTATCAGTTTACCTAGATAAAGGTCTCTGGATGACAAGATGGCTCACTTGTTAGGCCTTGGCTAATGCTGTACCACAGAACTTGAAGAGCTTGGACCAAACACTTTTTGGCTCGAATTTCAGGGGAACATTCCTTATTCAAATTGTCTAGGCTATCGCTCGAGTGCACAGTTGTGAACACACTTGGATTTGTTTGATGTGAGGTTGGGAAGGGCACCGTGAACAACTTGAAAGCTATGTTCGGACTCACTTAATCTGATGTCTTGTGTCAATCAGATATACTTACATTGTATTTTTTATCGGTCCGAGGTTGAATTGCTTATCTTTGTTTGTCTTTTTCTTGACGAAGGAAATTAGATCTGTGTATTTATAACTGTGAGCATGCACTAGTTGAGATATGGTATATTGATTGCTGGACATAAACTGCGAGATTGTCTGTTCTCCGTGAAAAATTAATCCATTTGTATTGATCTGAAACTATGTTTTGTCCCCACTAGATTTCACGACCAAAATGACCGCGACTTTACGTTGCAACAATAGGTGCGATTCAAAGGAATTGCGTCACAAAGTAGGCTGAAGCTTGTGTAAATCTCTATTTCGTTTTGCAATAGATGTTTAGTGCTACTACTATGTCAGAATTATAACATTTTCCTAAAAACATCATTTCCTGACATTCTGTCTGACATTTTTCCGTAGTGAAATTTGAGGTGGTTCCAAAGAGGGCTTCGTCATGCAGTATGAATGCGTATTTCTCCGCCATGACACGATCCACTCAGTCACAAACGAATATGAAATTGTATTTTATTTGGAGACCAATATTGCATGTACTCGATGAAGTATCAACGTACAGATCTTTAAGGAATATTAGAAAAATAATAATTATTTGGGGGTGAGAGTGGGAGTGGGAGTCGGATTGTGGTTGTGGTTGTGGTATAAATTATCTGACCTGATTTTGAAAAATACTACTTGTTGGATTGGTATCTTTGCTATCTAAGTGGCAGAATACCATGCTGTAACTCTGACCACATGGCTGTCGAGTGTCAGTGATAATGCGACGCAACTGATTTTATGTGACAGTCTCGTGGATATCTCCTTTCTCAGGTTTTACAGGTATTTATCAATGAACTGCTCCGAATGAGTCAACAGGTAGACCGATGAGCATTGACAAGTAGCGAATGATTAACTCCGTCATTGATTGCACAATAAACTGCTTATTGACAATGTGACATAGCAGTGGTCTGATACAACAATTCACTAAGATCTTGACTCATCTCAGGCAAGCTTTACACATCGAATGGTGTTCAGTAGTTTGTAGGCACTGAGAACGCTGAAAATTTGAGCTCACGACTGCATTGATTTTCAGTAGTCAAGTTAGCATAAAGTGACTGATATCGATAAGGAAATCACATTATTCCGCAATTATTCCTACTGCTATTTATACCTCAAGGAGTATTTCCAGAAATTCTGACTCTACATCCGGGAATTCCGTTCAGCTAAGACTGCAGAATTTGACTGATTCATTTTAAGTGGTCTGTGGAGAGTTCTACAAAGTGAAAAATGATAAAACTTGTGGTCCAAACGTTTTTGCGATCAAGGTGATGCAAAGTGTGCCTTCACCGGATTTCACCCAAGTCAAAGATACATCGATCAGATTTTATTATTCACCAACGAGTCATACAGACTTTCGACCGACATTATTGGTTTTCTTTGACTTGGAAGGTGCCTTCGATTCGGTTGACCAAACAGCGCCATTCATTGCTCTTAGCCGAAAAAGTTGGCAACAGAATTTCTTGAATCTACAGGGATCGTTGTATTCTATGACTTCCGAAGGCGTGAGGATTTACAGTGAACTATCCAATTCATTCGAAATTACCAACTTTGTTCGATAAGGATTTCCCATTTTTCCATTCCCGTCCAACTTTGTCCACGACGAGTTATTAGAGAATGCCTTACAATATCTTACGACTATGTGCATCAAACCGGCACGTGAATAAAAGTTATATGACCTGGACTATGCTGATGACCCTATCTGCCTGTTTGAATGCATGGAACATGCTTCACGTGCACTAAGCCGACTCACTAGAGATGTAACTCCATTCGGCATGCTCTTCGCACCTTCACGTTGTAGTGATGTTGCATGACTGGATGTCAGTAGCTTCCATCGTGATGCTCGATAAGCGGGAACTAACAATTATCGACCACCCCACCTACAGTGAACCTCGAAAAAGTAGGTACATCATGTCTTCATGGTTTGGGTCCTAAAGATCCGTCAACCAGTTAGCTGTAGACACTGAGGTTTATTGTGAAAAAAATGAACTATTGTGGTCGTGTTGTCATTTTCTTTCAAATTAGAATGACTGATTCAATGTGCGTTTTATATGTAGACTATATTCCCTGTGTTATCTACCATGACATTCTTTCCTTTTTCAACCACTGTGCTCCACTCCCCATGCATATTGTCTATTCATCCTTTCTATTATTACATGCAGCTGTCGGCGCGGTTCGATCTGCTGTTTGAAGATGTGGGAGGATGACAATGTTTATCATATGTATCCATCCACCTCCCTCCGTCCCAGTGCACTCACGATTTAGCTCTGAATTCAAGAAAATTCTCATCCAGCGAAATAATAATATTCTTCCATCGTATGTATCCACTTCCTCCAAAATGTTTTTACATTTGTTTGCAATTCATGCAGAGGTTGCTCGATTTGGGTGGTAGCGGTCGAGCGGGCAAAGTGAACACGATATACCGAGGTCCTAATGACGAATGGAAATTGTTCCAAGTGGATTTCGACGTAAGCGATGTATTTGAGTTGGAACTGGACACATCTCACATTCTACTTCTGACGAAAGACAGGCTATCCAACTCGCCTATTTATTAACCTATCAAGCTAAGTAAGCCTACGTAGATATGTGTGTTTCAAATGTACATTGCATATTCTCTTACGCATGTTCATTCACTAGAGTTCGGATGTCTATTTTGGCTACTGATATCAATGGAAGTAGCGAAACGTTAGAAACGGCTGATGTACCTCGAGGAGCATCAAGATAGATTGTGCCCTTAAAAAGGCGATCAGCGGCACGGAGATTTGCTAATAATAGCAATAAAAGTGTTATATTTACCCACAAAGTAATCTTGTAAATAAATATCAGTGTAATGTTGTGATCCAAGTATTGGCATGTCAATCGATGTGAACTCCCTGTTGTGAATAAATTGGTCATGTTGATCACCACGTGAAGTAATAGGAGCAATCTAAATGTTAGAATGATCTTTTAATCCTAGTCCTCCAGTGGTCTGCAGTTTACGTAACTGGGCAGTCCTAAACTTCCGACGGAGTCTAAAATATGACGTGAATGGGTAGAAATGCGATCACATATACTGGGAATAATTTGCGTAAAGAATATAGATCAAATTTACACCGAATCAGGAAATCCAGCTAGTGGCCCTTCTGCTTTGAAACCACGCAGCGCAATCAAGTAGACGTGGAAGTTTGGTGGTATAGATCGAACATTGTATATTGGTAATAGGATGCATTTGAAGGGGGTCGTATTTGTGTAAGATGAGTTTATATATATATATATATATATATATATATATATATATATATATATATATATATATATCTGTATGCCGGTCCGTCAGTGAACACAAAGAACAATGAGTCAGCCAAAGCAAACCGACTGGCTGGGGCCTGATGAATGTGAGCTTCGGTTTATTCGACTGAGATTGTTCAAATATGCGAAAAACTGAATCAGGCCTTCTGGATAAGTAAGCACAGAATTATGGGCTTTCGGAATCACACATACGCATTTTATCAGCCGGGTCACTCTGGTAGTTCTTTCTGTCTGGTCAACTTGGAAAAGAACAAATAATTTGACCTGTGTTATTCTGCCATCTGTTTTCCATCGTGGTTTACCGTTATGCGCAATGAACTCCTCGCGATAAGAACTAGCCAAAACGATCATCTTGATGAACTCCTCATTTTACAGTTGATCAGGGGTATGGATTTCGTGAACCCCGTGGAAAATCATTCTGATCAAACCGCATGCGTTTGCGACCCGGACGAAACCAGTGAACTCCTCATAACGTCCACTCTATGTGGTCTTTCTTTGAGTCGCCCGTTGTAGATTTATTTGAGAGTACCTTATCGGCTAGTGATTGTCCATAGATGTTTATGGATCAGCACAGAAAACGACAATGCGAAGCGGACCTCATGATGCATGCGGAAAGCAAAGTCTATCACTTCACTGCTTCCTTTCAAAGATGATCACATTTCTAATCATTCATGTCATAATTTATGCTAGGCTCTGAGCCCAGCGCATATAACAGCGTAACTACCCTCAGTACAGACAACTGGAGGACTATCATTCAGTGGACACTCTGACAGTTATTTCGGCAAAGTTCACAGTCCATTGCTTGTAGAACACGAGTGAAAAAGCGATCAATGGAGTATTTTCTCAAATAATGTCATTCATCAGCACAGTAACTAGCCTGTGAGCTTCCAAAACATTTACTTGCACAATGACCACCTGTGCGTGGAAGACCTCAATGAATCAGATTTAGTTGGAACAGTCAGTACCAAATGGATGATGGTTTTAGTTCTCACTGCTTCCTGTGCAGAAACTGCCTAGTGCCAAAATCAAATCAACCACCAGTGCAAAGGATTAGAGAAGAAATTAGCAACGATCATCTTGAGTGCAAAAACAAGAGCGTCACTTGTCAAGACATGTAGCCATAATCGTATATTCCTGTCAACACCCATTGTCAACTCATTGCTTTGTAGTTCTATATAAAATTTCATTTCAATAGATCGTTCAGTATACCACGAGCCTAATTCATAGAATTCTTGAAGAAACACTAATGAATGGCAGTTTTTTGTTACGCGTTTATTGGCCTAGTTTTCTCCGTGGGAGTGGCTCGTGTTTATTCTGAAACGACAAAGCACAGAAACTACATCATCCCAACGATCATTAGGTGTCTCATCGGTTCCCGCACTTGCATGATTCCAACATCCAGTTCTTTGCATTTGTATTTGATCAGACTTTTGCGTACACAGGAATTCGGATTTCACTCAAAAGAGACTTACACTTAGCAACCCATCGAATTGAGCGGATGAAGAAAAGAACAATTACATATCAAAACTGCCAAGAAATCCGATTGATACTGGTGCCCTGTTTACAATGATTCGGGCCAGAGTTCTTGCACATTTCAATGCGAGAAGGTATGGGTCGGAAAAAGAAACGTATAGAAGTTGAGGATTTATGTGTGGATAGATCAATATAAAGAGTGAATGCTGGTTTCCAGGGTTTTGCCACTGAACGTTTCACATGCGACCAAGTGTTATTCGTTCAACTTAGCAGATAGTTCAGTAAAGGGAATGGAAATACCTCACTGGTAATAGAAAGATATCGAAGAAGAATTTAAAGATCTTTTTTCAGTAGACCGGCAAAAATAACAGGATAAGTAGCTAAGATCAAGAAAATCATTGATAAACCAAAAAGGAAAATATCACTTCATGTAAATGTGATATGCCTGATCTTCCGGATTTGTTTGGATAACGAGAGTGATTTCTTTACACAGTCTGAAACGTGAGATGACCACTTCGAATTATCCCGGGCTTCGTCGAAGTATTCATTCCGTCTTCTCAAGGATTTCAGAATGGGAGTATTGGTACGACCTTTACAGGTGAAGGTCGTTTCCAGGATACAGCATATGTCAAAAATAAAATTGACGTCCTTACGAAAAGTTTGACGTCGCTATTAAGGAGAATGTTTAAGAAAGAAATCTTTGTAGGGAGGAAAATATTTCCGGGTGTCTCATCTCATGAGTTGAAACATTTCCGGGACAGATTTTCATTTGACTGGTTTGCCTGAAAGAACGAAAATGGGACCGCGAGCATATCTTAGGCCTAAGCAGAAGTGAGCAACGGTCACTGCAGCCTGACTACAATCCATGTCACCCATCGAACGAATTAACACTGTCCAGAGTGTATCATAATCATACTTCCCACACACCAGAATCACTCAGTTCAAGGGGACCACACATGGGGTGGGCGATTTCAGAAAGTCGCCACCGAGCCTGACAGCCACCTAAAATTAGTTGATCGAAAAGCCTCCCATTCTACTCGGTACAGCTGATAGAGTCGTCAAAATGTAGTATGCAAGGGGCAGCTTTCTTCCGGAGGGAGTTACACATATCCGATTCGAAATCACAAAGAAAAACAGAAACTCACTCTAATCGAGGTTGGTTGCATGTATCAACTGGATACTACACATACATTATTCGAACACCAAAGTGGCTAATTACACACTGACTACCTCACTGGTAGCTTCATGTTTCAAGGTCATCGGGGCTCATTCATCTTCGAAGTGTGATGTGAATCTTGATGATCATTCAAAGTACGATAATGGAATTATAAAGTGCAGTTAGACTCAAATTATCATCATTTTGACGAACAAGCTTTCAAAAATTCTTCTTTCTTCTATGTCAAAGGCTCCCAGTACCCGGTGGAGAAATATCGATACCGTAAGTAGCCTCATGATTTACTCGAGCTATTTCTCGTTTACTTAAATTTCTATGATGAAGATACCTGACAAATGGTAAGCTTGGTTTACTACCCAGCTGTATGTTAGGTAAATCGTGAAGAAAGCCCAAATTGATGAGCATAATCAGTACCGGGCAGATTCTGCTTGGCCACAGGTTGATGGAAAAGCATTCCCAGTCCACATAAAGTACCAATCCTTTCAGATTGATTCTACCTGGTAAAGACGAACAGACCGAATCTGACCAATGAATTAGCTATCCGTTCAATTCAGCCAATCAAAATCGTCAAATTCCAGAGAATTAGAACAGCAATTCTAGTGCTGACAATAGTTCCGAAGAGGAGCATTATAACAACGGTTTGTCCGGTCACACTCACTTTTCCTTTAGTATTTATTGTTTTAAAGTTGCAAAGCTGGTGGAATTTAGTGAACCCCACACTCGTTAACTACTTTATCAATTTGAATAGTAAGAGATTCAGGTGAACAAAACAGCTATGCTTCTCGTGCAGTACCTCACTCACCGTTATGACTCTCGTCTGCTGGGAATGTTAGGCTGCAGACTGATCATAAATCAGTAAGTGATCTCACAGGGTGATGGTTTAGGAACAAAATATGCGGACTTGATATCCTACACCAACAGATTCGATAAAGGCTAGAGAAAAATCTGAGGTGATTGAAATTACCTTGAATGAAATTAGAATCCTCTCGAACAACTGACGAAATTATGCGATCTGTTGCAATTTGTTGCATGTCATTTTCATTGCCTGATGATGTACCTTGGTAGGCGCTTGTGTGCCCAGTCAAACTAACTGTAATTGGTTTCCAATTGGTTTATCCCGCAGTTGGTAAGTAGAGTATAGCTTCCCCACAAAATTTCTGTGGATCAGCTTCTCGTGTGATTAGGTCAATTGTGGAATTTCAGGTAGAAACATATCGTGTCTCAATTATTTCCATTGCCCGCAGTGGTTTCCAGTAGTTCATAGCATGTGCTCGATGGAGCACAATCAATAAATCTCGTTTCAATTCATTGTGTCAACTTCCTCAAAGCTGAAACACAGTAATTAGATATGCATCAGATTTGGTGAAGTGATGAGTTCAACTACTCACCATTTTTGCTTGCAGGAATATCGGTTGATGCTGAGGTTCAACAAAATTTTCTACCAGTCAAGTGGCTTCCGGTCGTATTGCACCCTTATTCGTGGGCCTTCGAGCAGTATGGAGATGAATTGGAAAACCAGGTTGGTGATAGATTGTCAAATATGATTATTGTTGAGTTATCAGTTGGGGTTTTTGTGTGTTAATGTGTGATAGTGTGTGTGTTATTCACTGGCGTTTTCAAATCTTCTGAATTTATTGTTCAGAGCAGCGCGAATCCCATTCTCCAAGGGTTGCATAAGAACTCCTCCGAGAGCATACGAAAAGACAGGTAGTCCTCAACTCGCGCTCACAAAACAGCAACCATTGGTGAACCACCTAGCCTGCATGATGATCAGCTTATGGAATACGGTCATCAGAAGTGATAAAGGAGAACAATGGCTGATTTTTCGAGGATGTGTTGGGTATTTTCTTCAATGGGTAATGGTAAGAGACGTCCGTCAGATGTAGCAGTCTATAATCAAAGGTAATGAGGCCCTCCATAGGAAAGTATCTTTGCACTTCCATATGTCAAACTGCGATCTATATTCCAAGGTTAGCACGACCATTTAAAGCTGGATGATTGTGTCTGTGATTTCCCAGTATTGTCCTCTGAACTAAATTAATGTGAGGTTGGTAATCTGCCTGCAGTTTATTTCCGCCAGGTGAAAGCTTCTTACTAACACTGTCTACCAAATCTGGCAAACACTGAGGCAAAGCGGTTGAATTATTTTGCTCCCAGTGCTTAGAAATACTACTGGGATATTGTAAAAATATATTTCAAAATTTAAGAACAACCTTGTTTTTCCATAAGTTTCCCTTCTTACGAAGCTGCTAAGAATCTGATCTGTGGGGAATTTGAATTGACCATCAATTACGCAATACACAATACCTATCACCGTCGGTGGCCAAACAATCAGCATGGTGGGCTTTCGACCCATCGGCCCATCGATTTCCACGTTCGCGGCCAGTCATTCCCGAGTTGGCAGCCTCTAATTGACCGCAACTCCTTCACTAATGTACTGTACAATTATTGCATACCAATGGGAAATAAATCAAACGCGTCACGCTCGAAAAACTGTCTGACATAGAGTGGTGGCCATTTTTAATGCAGGCTAATATCATGTGATATGGAGGCTTCATTAGACGTCCAAACAAGGAGGGAACATATTGACTTCATCAAATGAGTCAAATCACGAGACCTATCACTCGTGCGAAACTAAATTTGTTTCTTTTTCGCACTTCTTAAAATTACCCTCCAACGCCCAACCACCACCCCCGGCAGCACAGATTTACTGGTAATCAAAACGCATTCCCTGTTCTGAAGATAGAAGTTACTGGGCTACCTGAGCACTAATCGCTGGTGTCAAACATGTAACATGTAACGAAGCAACAGGTAGAAAATCAATTTATAACAAACTTGGTGAACCTTATGACTGAGAAATTCTGATAAATTCTGAAAAATTAGGGCGGACCCAATGAAACTACTGTTCACGAAATTTGTGTTTTTATCGGGGCGTGGCTCACTTAAATGTAAATCTATGTTGATTCGTTTACACTCAGAGGCACATATTCAGTCGTTTTTATGGCCGAATGATGGTGGAATTATGGAGTTTTGTCTGAGATTTGTGCATCATCATTGGCCACATTATCGCAGGCAACAAGGGTTATTGCCCTAGAGACAAGTCAGTATTTGCTGGTTATTGTAGATACACCGTCACGTAGTTCCATCTTTAGGTTATCAAGAACGAGAATAACACTTGCATATAAGCGCCCCCGCATATGAGTTTCGTGTAGACCTGTTATCTTCTTCTCCATTATTTTCATTGTTATCTTAGCATATAAACTCAGACATCAGTTCAGTGGCCTTTCTATCTCAGAGACACAGAAATGCGAAACTTAGTAACACCCTACCACCACTCATGACCACTTCCCCTGAACGTCCTCTTTCGTAGAAAGTAGAATCAATAAGCTTCTCATATGTGAATGATGCTCCTTCCTCCTTTCTATATTCCATGATTACTCAGGTGATAAAAATGCAAAAGTGGTGTAAACAGCACATGTTCTTTAGTCTATGATGAGAATCACGAAGTTCCAGGTAATCCTGTGCTGAATCGGCATGTGTGATCGAACAACGACAATGAGTTTCGGTCATCCAACATTTTACTCGATCAGCAGCATCTTCCAAGAAACTCATGTGTCATTCTTGGTTTGATGTTGGTCCCTGAGGATCGCCTGTCAGCACCATGTGATACTGAGCAGCCATGTCACGCTCAATTTTCCACTTTGCTAGTCTTCACATTCTCTCGATTGAATTAACATCCGGTGAATGAGATGCCAGGCTTTGAATATTCATCCTTCTGTTGTCTGCTTCTTTTTGGTCACCGGTCATAGCTTGGAGTGGCACAATGTCCTTAGGATTTCCAACACCAACAGAATTTACCAAACATTTACACCACCAAATACAGAGTCCTCCGGCATAGCTGCCTCTTCTTACGACGTAGTGCAACAGTAAAATGATATCACTTGCTACAGGGGTGTGCAAGGTCGGTCGCCTGCTGTTCACAGTTATACGAGACGTGCAGACTGACTTGATTGCTGGATCTCCGGTTTTCCCTCAAAACCGAATAAAGTTTGTTTCGTCAAACGAAGTTACTCTCTTCCCATTCACATCATGTTTCGTTACTTTAGTTACATTATTTTTCCGCTTGAGTTTATTGTCATGAGAAATAATTATCTCCGGTATTGGATAAACTTTCTTCATCGTCACTCACCGTCCATTCAAATAGCGGGCTAAGATCGGCACGGAATTATGTTCCCTAATTTCGGGCATCCGCTTTCTCACATTTGCTTTGATGTGGTGGTTTGATTGCATAGTGAGTCAGGCAGATTGTGTTTCCGGTATCACCAATTTCTGCTTCAATGGCAACGTTGATCGCGAAGAATTATCACATGACTGCTCGGCTAGCGGAACGGCGTGCAACAGTACTACATGTTGAACGTCTTTTATTGTGCTTTTTCAGATAGGCGCACAGGCTTGAGTTGGTATTTTACGTTCGAAAGCATGCAATTGTCTCTCCCATACTTACCATTAGCGAATTTTACCGATAAATTGACATCGCGGGGTGACGCACTTGACTGGAAAATGCTGTAGTGGAGACGTCAAACCATGCGACATGATGCTCGGTTGTGTGTACACTTATTCTCAAACCTACGATACAAAATCCAACCCACATGTCTGATCAGATGGGTCTGTAAACTGTTAAATGACCCGACACTGGATAAAGCTGTCGATGATTGGCACACACTACAGTGAAGTGTACCGGTAGGTGCATTTAAACCGCACAAAAGTAGTTGCACAGCGAATCGTTAGAAACTACTCCGATTTCTCGGGCTATGAGTCGAGTAGAAACCTAGTTCCAATAGTTTTGCGCACGATATGGAGTTTGCACGGCTACGGGCATCAGAACAAATTTCAATTGAATAACCATGTTTATCGCAATTTTGTGGTTCTATACAATAAAATATACATAAGTATATAAAAACAATTGGCTTTTATCCACGTGAGCAACAAGGGTAAACAGTACAGAAAGTTATCTGGTAGATCAGGACAGTGCAGCCATAAACGGTCCATCCAGCAAGGAGTCAAATGAAGCCGTAGAGCAGTGCGGTCGTGGTACAGATAATAAGTGAAGAAGTTTTCTAGCTAACGGAAGGATGGATTCAGTCAGAGAAAAGGAAAACACATGCAGTTAGAACACACAAATGAGTAACCAACACCAAGGTACAAATAGTAGTAATTAGAAAACGGAATAAACCGCAATTGGTAATGTGAACGAAGGAATTGGCAACAAATCTGTAAGACTAACCGTGTACGTTAGTATGACGGTGCTGCAGAATGTCAGCGGGGCCTCCGTCCGGAGTTCTTGGTTTCGGTTTCTATACACCGGCGGAACTTTCGGCAGACGCTTCTTATGATGGAAATGTACAGCGAAAGGATACCAGAGTCAGTAAAGTAAGTATGGAATGCTCATGCAATGTACATCGTGACACGTAGATATGCTCTGTATTAGTGAATTAGGAACGGAGAAATTAGATCATGAATGATAGAGGTCCATGATAGATGTACACGCTACTCATGAGTGGGCCAAGACAAAATGTTACCAGGACACAAATTACGGAAGTAATTTACAGAATCGTCTAACTAGGTTCTAACAAGCAGTTCATCAGAACATTGCGACTCTCTTGGTCAAGGCCTAACTGGATAATCGGGCGTACTCACAGAACTAGTGAGTTTGTTGATAAATCAGTCCCGACAAAGCGATCACAACAAGGCCAGTATTCAACTTTTGGTTTCTCAGTTACCATTGTGAATAGCACTTTTGCGAACTATTGAAATTTACCTGTTTACTGAATTTATTTGATTATAAATAGCGACCAGCAGGTGTCCGGTATGAGGCCATGATTTGAGAGCATTTCCAGAACTGGGATGAGCCAACTGCTCACGGCAATCGTGAGTGAATCAGGACTCAACGAGGTTCGGAGTGTATCGAAGATTCGATGCGCCATGTGTTGTGAATTTTGAAAATAATTTGTTGCCAGAAACACAGTGATGTCGGTAAAACTTTTAATTGGCTGAAGTTTCGGTTACCACGGGAAATATTTTCAGGGCATGGTTTCAGTCAAATGATTCCAATGTGGTGGTCTTAGATTAGACAATTCTCAGAAACTCACTGCCAGCGTTTATCTGATACCCACACACAGAGGGAGAGAGATATATTTACACTTCGACTCAACTCATCTTCAGTGTATAAAACGAGTACTTAACCCGGCCTTATTAAATCGAGTCCGAAGCTTTTGTAATGACCACACCACCCAGGAGGAAGAAATGGAACACTCAAACCGTGTCCTGCAAAAACAACCACCATCCATCACACCTAAACAGACGTAAAATGTGCAAAATGAGATCAACACGACCGTGAAGGGAAGGAATAGACTGGTTGGTCTCCATCGGAATCTCTTGTTGGTCTGGGATTCCAGAGGCAATTAGGAAAGCTTTTGAAGTTGTTGGCTATTTAAAATTCCTACCGACAAAGCTGTGTTTTTGGCAATAAAATATTTTCAACAATGGGAATATTGTCTGTAATTTTCTCACTCTCTATGGTTTATGTGAAAAAATAATGGGAGAAGTCGGAATACCAAGACTTTACAGTTGATGTTCAGGACTATTTCAATGCGTCATGACACGGCGCATATCAATAGAATCTCACTAACGTCTATAGAAGTGAATGGTGGACAACCTTTCCCTCTTGTCCGGAATGTCATCACTTCTCTATCCCATAATTAAGGTCGAAAATGGCCAGCTATTTTTTGGAGGTTGAATAGGTTGATCCGGTACTGGTAACCTCAAGGCTAGACAGGAAGTCAACAATAAAACATTTCAAATCTATGCTTTTATTCCAATTTCTAACATTCTACCAAAATGGGCTTCATTCCAGGTCTTCAACGTGCTTGAAGAAGAGAACTATCTTCGTTTTTTGAATAGTATCACAGTGGCTTATTTCTATCCGAGAGGTGACAAATTATCAGTTGTTCTTCACTTGGAGCTGGACAGACCACATGTGGATCATGAAGCAATCAATGTTAGTTCGATATCCGAGTCGATTTCTGATGGTCTATTCAATCAGAAGCATTGCAACCAAACTGGACACTTTTGGGCTAATGTAAAATGTAAGTTTCCATCAATAGATCGGATTTATTATTTGCTATGACCAACTTCCAATTGGCTTAATGGCAAACCATCATCTCAGTTACCAACTTCAAGTGATAACATAACTGTAGAGTTACCAACAACGATTGATGCAAAGGGTTGTCGTCTCGTTATTTCTACAACTCAACACAGATACGATAAGATTCATTTAGAATAATCTCGTAGATGAGAGGATGAAACAGTCAAAATCGATTCCTCAAGTGAGAAAACCACGGGGCCGACTGAATGCATGATGAACATGTCGGAATCCATGATGATGATAATGATTACTGTGATTTTTATGTTTATGATGTTGTTGATGACTTCTCTGATGGTGTGTAAAAGGAATATTTTTATTACCACCTCTTCATTATTATTCAGTACATTGGTGGCTTTGATACTGTTGACGATTTCTATGGTAACGTCCATGATGGTGCTGACGATGTTGATGACCTTGGTGTTTATAATGATTTCTATGTTCCCGATGAAGTTTATTTCTTTTGTGTGGTTCAGGATTTCGATGATGGTATTTGTTGATGATTCTTTTGTTGACATTGAAGGCGATGCTAACTAGGATTTGCTTCATGATGTTTCTGCTATTTATCTTATTACATATTTCATCTTCATTCATCATGACATTCATTAGCTTCTGCAGCCTGTGAATAGTTACATTCCCTACTGAATGATACCCTTCTGCACTGTTATTCAACTCGCCCAAAATTGTGCACATTTTACGTTACAGACGAAGTTGGAAATTGGACAGGATCGAGTGAGGATTGATTTTCAAGTGATATAATACTGCTAGAAATTAAATTATTTTCATCAAATTCTGTTCTCTAGAATAAATGTTGCTTTCTTCGCTTTGTGGCAGATAAATGAGATTTCGTGACTGGATTGGGCTATGTGGATGACTTGTGCCACTGTCATATTGAGAGTGTTTATTGCACAATTTATTCACCATGCATCATTATTTATTAATTGATTACATAAACTCACCCATCAACTTTTTGCATAAATCATTTCGGACTTTATCCATGGCGACGCACAGTCAAATTTCAGTGCTACTCATAATAAAACGCCAGACGAAAACTAACGATCATAAACTGACATTTGTAAGTGATTGAATATGACAAACGAGATTCTTATTCGATACTAATGAGAGTCATTCGTAGACTATAGCGTATATGGCAGGTTTATTTGTGGAACAAGACGTCTACTGAAAGTTCTCTCTTTTTATTGTCACGAGAGAATCTCCAACAAGACCCGACTCCGGGCACACTAGAGGAGATTCCAAGTTCCTCGCTGTCCGTCTGTAGACGAACGGAACGGAACCTACTGCCAGTTTGGCACAGTGTGCATATCATTCTTCGAAATGAAAAAGCGTCCCATTTTTGTTTAGTTGTAGAGATAAAACTAATTCGAATGCAATCTTGATGTGATACATTGACCGTGGTTCAGCTTATTTGATCAGAGTGTGTTTTATTGATTTGTTGAAATGAAAACCACCCTTCTCAGGCGTCAATTTGGACATTTATTTTCTTCTTTCCAAAAGATCTACGCAAAACATATAAAAGTGAGTCTCATGTAGAATATTCCCATTTGCAAATCGGGCACATATATGCCGCCTTTATTCACAATGGGGTGGTTTTTTGGTTGTACGTTTTTACCTGGATCAGGTGTTCGTATAAGACTCCGTATCATGCAGTGTCTACATGAAACATCTAGTCGAAACATTCTGGTCAAGTATCGCTTGTAACCTGAGTAATAGCCCAATTTGATGGATTACGCACCCTTGTTCGCCGATGATTGCGGAAGATGGTTCAGTTCCACTTCCGAGGTATGACGTTCAGACCCCTTCAGTGTCGGTCACATTCCACTATCGTTCATCTGGTTACGACATCTTGCTCACTGGATCCGCATGTGCAATTTCATTCAACACCCCAAGATGATGTGTGTCCATCATTCTTCAAAGCTCAGTATTCGTACGAGGCTATGAGATATGCCTATGCCTCGTTGATAATTCATCGTAAAAGGTAATTTTGAGACGACCCAAACTCACTACCACACCTCATCCATTAGGACCGAAACGGAACCCAATCAAATCTCCAAATCAACCGGACCCTTTATTGCCCGTGATCGTTCGTCTAATTCTCAGATGATGGCTTTTGTGTACGATGTCCTCTTGCTACTCTGACCCTTCTTATACAAACCAGAACAAGCAAGTATAAGGTGCGAAATTATTCGTGTTTCTTGGACGAATGTACAACTTGATATCCAGAGTTTAAATGACCAAATCGAGAACCCACTCACAAGTGGTTCCCCAGTAGGGTTGTGTCTTAGTCCGAATGACTGGTCTACTAAGACCAGGCTATGTTCCACACAGATTCAGGAGACTTTTTGACACCAGTTCTACTCAGTAGTCATTGCATCCACACATAACCGATTGACACCCACCATGGATATTCCAGAATTTCACACACTGATAAGTCACACATGGTTCCATAATGATCCGAAATGCTTAGCAATGTAGTTCACATTAGCTTGAAATATCACAAGCCTTTTGCCGCGTTCCCAGTTGGCTTCTGTTGACGCAAACCTCAGCTGGAAATCAAAACATTCGTTAGTCCTCAAAGTGAGTAAATAACTGCACACAATAGCAGTAATTGAATGAAGAAATCATGAGCACACATGTACTCCTCTGGTCGTGATATGTAGTATTATCTATCATTCTATTTCACCAGTGAGTACCCTTATTTCTGGGACCCTGTTGAGGAAGCTCAGCACGCCCTTCAAGGTGAAATACACTGGCGAAAGAATTTACCACCTTTTTTTTCCAGGTTTTGAGCAGACTGATCTTGAGCATTCTGCATCCACTAGTCCCGTCTATTAACTCGACACGTCGTTTATCGGTGTTGGTCATGTGAACAGTTTTGGAGACAAGCTATCGCCTAAAATACAAGGTGTACGGTTTTTTATTCGAGTGCCCTCTGGAGTCGGTCCTAAATTACTGTGAGAGAGATTCTACTCTGATTTTAAAGGTCCGTGTGCTTATACCGCTGGCGATGGACCATAGAAAATAAGACGTAACTTGTTTTGGTTCATGAATGAACGCACGCAAGAGCAGCCAGGAGAACGGTTGCACTGAGAACGGAAAAGTGTATTCTGAACATGAGTATCAGCGACGAGCACGGATACGTAATGGCCAATAAGTGACAAAATCAACGGATACTGGAGTAGGAAATAGCCAATGAGATACATGAACAGAGCTCACGCAAGACTTGATGAATCATATTAAAGATAGATGACAATTGACAGCGTATCAATCGATTGTGCAAGAACGACAACCAGCACTACTCAAAATCGGGAATAAAATGTCTTGCTTACCATTCACAATTCCCCCAATCCCAATACGTCAGGGTTCACGCTGACCGGTTTCCTTTTACGAAATGGAACAAATACAAAGTGGGATGAAAATTATAAACGAAAATGGTCCAAACAATATCGAGATGCCCTGACTGTTATAAATCACCAGGTAGAACGTGAAATGACTTTACACTCACAAGTGTATTTTTATGGTAGTAATATTTCATGATCATCGGGCTCGTTATAAATTATCCAAATGTTCTTGCTCTGAACTGTCTCCCTTGAACCTAGTGAGAAGCCTTCTCTGGCTTCGAATCATATCAATTCATTAGTTAGAAACGACAGTTTTTATTCGAGCGATGGTGGTCATAACCAAATCCTGGTCCGCTCACTTATTCGTTCGCCTGCTATTCACAGCTAGTTATTCTACGTGATTAATCTGATAACAAACCCAATTGGTCGATTCGATTTAGCTGACAGTTAGCATTTGACTGGTTTTCGTGACAGGTGAAGAAGTGCTGATTGCTCGCCGAAATATCGTGCTGTCCATTGGCAAAATATCAAAATATCCACTCACAGTTGACAGAAAGCAGTGCTTAGATCAGTGGGTGGTGTTCCTCAATACTCACAACGGGTTTCACTGATATTACCGCTCATCAGCCATGCTTATATAGCATACACCAGTCAAATCTTCCATATACTTACACAGTCCGTACGTGTCCCATCCACTGTTATCTAATTTGGTCGGCAGGAGCGTGAATGGATGCGTGTCGGTAAAGAGTTCACTAGAGAATCATAGCTATTACGTTTATATTTTGGGAAACGCATGCCATACGAAATATGTATATGTCAAAATGGGATTCGGTAGACACAGAAATTGACTTTACTCGGTTAAGTGGAAGACAAGTGGGAAGTTGTTAGTGTTCCATGGTTGAGGAAGGACCAGTGAGAAAGGAGACATGGGTTTCGCGGATTATCCACTTCCGGTTTCCATCAAAGGGTCAGCTTCTAGGTCACTTTGATTTTTGCGGTCGGTCTGATATCGAAACCAGGACAGTTGGAGTGTCTCAACATATCGATTTTGAGGAAGAATTATGAATTGATTACAGTGATTGCGGCGGACTCTGCTGTTGATAGATTCTGTGTTTTTGGCGACTTTTGGTGCATCCGTAGGGACATTGCGGACTATGTAAAAAGCGTCGTCGTCTACGTAATGCCCAATGCACTACAACCGCACCGGTGATTGCCTCTCGGTTTTGCGTCATCAGTCTAATTGGTTTGTGAGCTCTGATCCTCTGATTTGACTGCCGTGTCATTCTACTTAAATAGCTTGCCGAACGCGAGGAAAGAAAGGAATAGGTTAGCAATAAAGATATAATGACAGGTACATTTTCCCCGAGGTTCGTTTAGACCACCGATCGGCTAGTGAAGCTGGCACGTGATGCGGCAAGTAGCTATTCTATGCGCCTTAATAGTCCTCGTTTCTGTCATTTCCTTTGAAAATGAGTTGAACCTACAAGTCTCTCTTCCTGATGTTTACCAAAACCTGTCTCTCTGGTCCATTTGATAGTTTTCTCTGAGTTGAACGATCGGAGTATTCGTTAATCAGAAGTGTTTTCTTCAAAATGTCTACTTCTTCATTTCCCGTCCCAGTTGGGGGGATCATTTGCACTCGAGCTGCGATGGATCGAATTAGGTTTCCTCCATGTTGCAGATGTACAAACCTGGCAAAATTGTTCTGCTTACCTGTCCATACTGGTTTGCGATCCATGTGATGGAGTAGTTATCCATCTTCACCTCCCACGAGGTACGCATCCAAAAAGTGTAGAGTGTTTCCTTCTAGCGCCGAGGTGAAATCAACCGTCTCAGGAACCTGGGTAAACTTCTCTACAAACGATTTCAGTAGTGTGCATCTGCCATTTAGGACGAAAACACCATTCGTATTTCGATGGTAGATAGGTAGGCCATCTATTGTATCACGGTGTGTCTCATTTTTGCAGCCTAGTAATGAATATGTCAGCCAATAGGAACTGAATTCTATCTTCCACACATTTTATCAAGTCGCATTCCCTCAGATATGAGTAATCCTAACTAATATACTGATTAGCAGCTTCGCCATTCCAAGACCATCTGTGAAGTCAAAGTCAAATTCTAGGTAAAGACTTCAAGAAGAACAACGAGGAGCAAGGACATTCACCTACGCACTGAGGATGTCACGTTGACTAGTAAGAAAGTACTTGCAACCGCAAAGCCAATTTCAACTATCACAAGATTATGTGAATCACAGTCCGTCCTTGATCAGAGATTTCTTCTGAAAATGACTGAATGCCAAATTTGTAGGAGCTGGGGAGCACGGAAGAATTATTTAGAGACCATGGGTGCACAGCTAGTGCACGCACAATCCAATATGCAATAGACAACCAATATCAGCATCGTTAACAGACTGACTCGAGTGATGGACCTGACAAAGCAAATATGCATGTGGTACACACATGAAAGTGAAATTTGCCGATCAAAAATGTAAACTTGACCTTACGGCGAAAATAAGCTAAGGGAATTGTGAACGATGGAACTGAAAAAAAATTAAAGAATGTCATAACCTGTATAAACTTCAATTCGCTGACATCGGACAGCATTACGTAGTGACGATTTTGAACTGATTATGTTCGTCCTATTCACTTAGCTACCCTCGCTTATATCACTTGTCCAACAACCAGATGATACTTTTACAAGAGCTGAAGAACATTTATGCCTGGCGAAATCTGATCACAGTGGATCACTTCTTCGAAGTGGAAAATCAAGTGAAAGTCGCTCTGTATTTCTATGTACCAAATTCATCTTTAAAAGATCGGACCAAAAATAAATACCTGGTCCGCGAGTTGCCTGACAGGATTCGTTATTTGAACTTACGCAATGGTTTACGATCGAAAGATATTGATTTGCAAGGTGAGCATGTTTTTGATATGATAAAACGAGTTCAGTAGTAAGCAATATTTATTCCGTGTGATTCATTCTACAGCTTGTACAAATCATTTTGAAAATGGGTATAGAAAAAGTTATCACAATTCATGTGTTGGACACATAGGTGTAGTGAGCTTTAGTGGGTGGAGTTCAATGCAACATACACGCCCAGGTTACATGATTTCAATCTGAACCATTCGACTGGGGTGGTCGACTTTGAAGGCTTTGTTGAGTCTGTGGCTGACGCTATTCATCTTTTTGGTGGTTATTGGGTGTAGAGGGCAGTGTTTCTGGGATGACACGTAACACTTTGGGGTCCAAGGGTTCCGATTAGCATTCGTCGTGTAGTCTCAACCAGGGTGATCACTTGTGTGTTTTGTTCATTTTACCGACAATACCGATTGTTGTAGGTAAAACCTTTATCTGAAAGGCATCGTTATTGTTAGCCAAGTGGTTATCGGTCATCAACACAAATGTTGTAGGTCTTCACAGAGTGAATTTTGGCCTAATTTGTAGCGCGTTAGAGCAATCCTTGTCGTGAAAGCATTGTGTGCCGTTTCTTTGATTAATGCCGTATAAACACCGTTTCAGTGTACAGTTTTATTATAATGCGTTTTTTAAAGATGTTAATACATAATTCGCCACAAGTCCTACAATGAATGGCTTCATTTTCAGTTGAAATGAACGCGGGCATAGAAGCCTCCCTCATCAAGTAGTATTTATATTTGAAATAATAATAATCCACTGAGGAAGCAAGGCAGTTTTTGCAAACAAACTCTAGTTTCATTCTCTTTTCTGATCTTCGCCTCCTTTTGTTTACTCTAGCCGACACACCAAAGAAACGCCATCAACTGAGAGATGGGTCAGCAAGTAGGGCTGATATGGAATATGTATCCTGACCAAGAGGAAAGTGATCTTCCGTGGCCAGCTTCCAGGATGACTTCAAAATCCATCACAGTGTTCTGTGTAACATAGCTGGTATATATGGAATACTGTTAACGGACATTCTCATGCATTACTGTATTCACTGAAATTTGTCAAATTAAATATTGCGTATGTTGTTGCTGTTTCACCAGAACGTATCCGTGTTTTCTATCTCTCTGCTGGTCACAATTACGCCACGTGATGCTCCCCATGAGTAGATGCGCAAGGATGAATACGAGAGGCATTGCTACATAAAAATAGATTTTATTGAGTCGTACACGTGGTCCTCGATTATATGATGAGTAGTGTTCGTGTAAAAATCCAATACCTCTATGGGAAAATCCTCCCGACACGTTGATTACAGTTATATTGGTAATAAATTACTCCAAAAGTGTAGTCTATCGAACGCAAATAGCTACTGGGACCAATACTAAGTGAGTGACTTCCGAAGGGAGCTACCAACTATGCGCTACCTTTTGTCAGTGTGTCTTGAAAATGGAAGGATATCGCGGAGAAGATGAGTTATCGAAATGAGATCGGTCTTAGAAATTAACCTTAATGAAACTATCCGAAGGCGTTCTATGAACCAAGCTAAAGGATGATGTGCAGGTTGATAACTCAATAGTACTTCATGAAGCAGATCGATCATTCCAGGGTAGAAGAATGCCAAATATGGACGAAGTTTGGGCGTGAATTTTCAAGAGATTCGTTTACCTTTTGCAAAAACCTCTCAGAAAATTTAAATCAGTCATGCGTCACCATTTATCAGACTTTCCGCAACCTAACCGGAACACTGAGCGTTTGGTCAAATGAAACCCATTCCACCAAGTATTTCTGTTGACGACAAATAATAATCAAAACAATTTCTTGTTAGTGGACTGATCCAAACCGGACCAGTAGAATTGATTCGATCCAGTGTGGTTCTGTGAATAATCCTTGTTTAAATCACCAGTTGGATTTAGCTTCCTTTAGGCAATAGAATGGATAGGGTGATTTGATATTCGAGGAATAAAATCGATAGTGGGATTTTGAAAATCGAGAATATGAAAATCTGCACAGATGTGTGCTTCACATCAGTATCTCATTCAGTTGTTGCATTCAGCGGAAGTTGAAGTGAGTGTGAAGTGAAAACCTCTCAGCCGTAATTATTCCAGTTATTCTGAGTGTCTGTAGTGATATTGTTCTTCTAGAACAGATGTTCCGCGTTGGAACCCACTTTTCAACCATCGGCTAATATGCACAACACATTTGATTCCTTCACACAACCTTTGGATTTTTCACCCGGGGCAACTAAATTCTTTAGCAGTTGCTAAATTCTTGATGTGAAATGAGGATACCTAGTCCAGTCGATAGCATGCTGCCAGATGTTTTGTACATCAATGTGATGGAGTTCCCAAATTCGAAATAAGAAAACAAAAAATTGAATTTGAGGAGGAGCCTGCTGAGAAGTCAAGCAAGCATGTAACCCGTAGTTGTCCAGACAGGGGAAGATTTATATTGGTAAAAAGAATAAAGCATGGTAAAGTTGCATAATTTGAATCCGGCTGGATTTTAATTTGTCTCATCAACTGCATTTTACAAATACTGCAAACAAAACAATAAAATTTGTGCCAATGGTTAGTTTTGCGTGAGCCAGTCAGTCTGGGAAAATGGCTGAACGTGTCAGATCAACAGCATATCGAAGTCAAATGATAGAAGTGAGCGTGGGCTGCTCAAATGAGTTGTGACAGGAAAAACGCGGTGACCATGGGCCGAAATTGGAGACAGTTTTGACCCACATGAAGATCCATGCCCGATTTAGAACAACGGTCTAGGAAAATACATAGAAGGCCGATTTATGCCATTCAAAAGGCTAATTTGAGCGTCCAATACGATCGCCATGTCCCGCGATTAGTTGAGTATCGCTGAGTACTATGAACAGCTCATACATAACTGACAATTTAGAATACACAACGTTGCGAACAGAGATTCGTATTTTCGGAGCTTCTCCTCAGACCAGTATAGTACTCATACAAAGTTTTAGCGTTATTCAAAAATGTCACCCAGAGTATTACCGCAAAAGCACAAAACTGAAAATGAGGTCGTCATTTCCGCAGAAATCTGAAACTCACAACAGTTCTGAATGCTAGTAGACAAATCAGTCCTAAAAATGCACCGGTTACGAATTTGTGGGCTGTTATTGTGGTGGGCATATGGTGTCCTTTTTGCCTTCGTTTGGACAGACTTTGTTCGAATACACCAGATAAACTATATCAATGCTCAACTGGAATTCCAAATGGCAAAACGACTGGTCTACGGATGCCTTAACTGCAGGTGTCGGCAGAGAGGAATTTTATAGGATCAAAGTGCTCCCGCGGGAAAGTCCTTATTAATTGCAGTAATGCACAGGTTACGGTCCACAACTCGTATAGTATTATTGCAAGTAATTTGAACGCATCGTAGACCCGTTTTCACAGTACAGCCAAGTACACAGTGTGACGGAGATTTGACAACTTTTAAAGGACAGAACGTCTAACTCAAAAGCACGACGTCACGAAGTACCAACCAGCTGATGAGTCTGCATCTAAAGCACAAGCATTCACCTTTCGGTGGTTCATGAGACTGAGTTTAAATCACTCAATCGATTTAGCTTCATTCCACAATATATCAATCAGTTTCGTAGAGGTGCGATTAGGTGGATCACAGACAGAATCATTCTAGAATCGTTCACGTGGGCTGTATTTACTGTAGATCTAGATTATAACTACACTCAACTTCATTCGGCTATGCTGATGTCGTTCCTCTACGAAGTGGTTTATCGCGTTGCGAGTTGTGCAGACGGAGTCATCAGAACGATTGGTATCACACATTGGTAGAACACAAAACAGTGTAAGCACGTGCTGCACAAGGTACAACGGGGACAATTATGCTGGTACTTGTCCAGTGCATCCGACAATGAATAGCAAATTAAAAGTGAAACCAGTGACCGAACAAAAGACGCTTGGGAATTAGTTATTTTCTGTTTAAGAACCAAAGTTACTAAGTGGTTCTCCACGCTATAACAACGCTAAACTGAACTTTGAAAATCCGTGAACTGTGAGTCATTTCCATATACAGGTCTAATGGAAACTCATGTAGAAGAGCTTCTGTATGCAATGTTTGTTCTCGTACCTGAGAATATGAAGGCAGAGCTATATAGTTATATTTCAGTAATAAGTAACAAGTAGTTGCGAGATTCGGGGATGGAAATCCGTGTAGCGTGTGTATATCTGACGAGTATTTATGCTCAAATTCGGATGCCATCATTGGTAAGTTACAGGAATTGACAGAATATGAGTTTCTGTGTAAAAATGAAACAAGATTTATTACCATTCGAGTATACGTATTAGAGTAGAAACACAATGTTCATACTCATTATTATTCCTTGGGTCTTCCTTCGTTCTTCAGGATTTTTCACATTCTCTTCAGCATGGGACCCATCAAATTAGTGATGAAATCAGTTTATACCTTATGCTCCATTATATAGTATCATTTCAGATTGCACTGTTTTGTTCTTTCGATACCTTCAGGTTCTCTGACCTTCATGGTGTACAATTCATTTTGATTCAGCGTACAACAGAGAAAATGAGCCTGAGTAGAATGCTTTGAGAAGCTTTTCATGAGAATGTTGTGTGAGGATAGTGATACAGTGTGAGTTTGTTTGACTGATTCTTGTGTGTATGTGTTTGTGTGTGCAGTTGAATAAAACTTGGAACACAAAGTGGCAAAAGCCTGAGGAAGTTAAAAGCACAGAACTATGAGAGCTGAAACGACCTATACTGGGATTAAATCCTGTGTTATTGCAGCGCTGAAAACTATCTTTTTCCAGTATTGTTTGTTTCTTTTGTAGTAGTTGAGCTAGTGGTGGTTGTAATGACAGTATAGCAACAACCGTAATGATGTATTGGAGTAAACATAAAACTTACTGAATAAGTAGTTAGCTGGTTGATCAAGACAATTATGGACAATTATAGAGCGACATTGAACAAGACCACATCAGACTGACCGAATGCAATAGGGTGAAGTATTGAGTAAGAACCACGTGATTGCATCCCCGACTCGATAGTGGTTATGTAATTAGGCACCTTTGGTTAATGTGGTAGCTATTTGTGCTACCTGAAAGAGTGACCACAAAAGCAGGAGTTATGGCAATATTATTACTAGCAGAGAATAGCAGTGGATTCGGCCTCAATACGAAATACCACGAAGTTGCTTGATAGGTATTATTCTTGCTCAGTTGCCTAGTATTTGACTTCAATGAAACTCATTTTGGTTTATTCAAAAAATGAATGAAATACGGCGGAATGAGTTGGACACTGAGAACAATGTTCAATCAGTCCAGGAAATAATAACAGTATCTCCGAATACTTCATGGAATTATCATGGTGCAAATCAATTCGGAGTAAAAGATGAGTGATAAGAACTGATCCTAAAGCAAACATCATCGTGTAAATTCTGACAGTTTGCGGATCTTGTCCATGATAGGTTAAAAATAGGCCTTGGGGAGATGCGTCAGCAAGCTTCTCACGAAAAAATATGCTCCGAATAATTACACTTTAATGAGAGAGGATTATGTGAGAACAATCATTTACTGTTTACGTGTGTTCGGAGGGATGCTAATAGTCTCAGTGTTCAAGTCGGGGAAAGGGAACAATTTTATTTTGCTGTAAACATTTTCGTTGGTCGTGTACAAATCATCGTTGCAGTTAATGAATAAGTTCCAAAAACCCGTGTCACGCACTTTCAAAGTCAGCCGCTCAATTGAACTTACTTCAACAGACAGCGCATTGGCTGATGATGCAGAATGCTGAGATGAAAGCTGGTTCTGGCCTGTGAACAATATCAGCTTGTTAAATCTGACTCGCGGAGAACACAGTATGCAATGCGATCAATCACGGTTTCAGAGATAGGTGAATTGTGATTCATTGATCTAGTGAGACTTTTCCCAAAGTCGCCTTGAGGACGTCAATACACAAATGTTATAATTGAACACTCCACGCCTTCGATTGAAACTGTCAACTTTTTTCCGATCAACGCACCAATACTGTCAGTATGGTGTTCACGAAATATACTGTAGCCAGTAGTGGGGTTCCGAAATCGATCATTACCGACCAAGACCCGTGCTTGGAAAGCAGTGACTTTTGAATCTGCCTTGAGAAGCTGCAATTCCGAAGTTCACTCACAGACTCGTATCACTCCCCAAAGTAATGGTCTAATAGAAAGAAACTGTTGCATAATCGAATAAAGGAAAGCGATAAAAAGTGGAGATTGGGGGCAGGTCGTGCCACTGTGAGCACACTGAGAATACTGAAACCAATAGTGGGCCAGATTCAGAGCACAGGCTTTTCACACGAACAAGTACTCCCATTCACTGGTTGGACATCAGCCAAAAAGGAAGATGTACTTACGAGGAAGTTCTAACAGTGACAATAATTCGACATTTTATCACATATTTCTTTCATAATAATCTGTTATTTAGGACTTTATCACTGGACATTTCACTTGAAGATCAATATCGTTGGGCTTTTTACGTCTTTATTTTTCACCAATTTGTCAACTTCTTTTGTTCATGTATTGCAATGAGGTCAGATATGTTACTCAATACGTTCACTTCCAGTTTTCTGATGAACCGTAGTTCGGTGCAGTTGTTTTTCTGACTCGTTCGTCATCGGCTTTACCCGTTCAGTACGGCACCTCTAGTGTCAAGTGTTCCCTTCTGCATTCCTACTTCAAAGCTTCGGCCTCCGAACGAGGTCAGTGAATCCTGATGTTACAACAGGTGTATTTAATGTGCCCATTACCAAATGTTCAGACTCAAAATATGCATGGTACTGCTCTCGTATGTGATTTCACCAACGGTTTCAATCCCTCAAAACGTCACGGATTGTGCGGTTCGTATGTGAAATTTGTCAAGAAGTCATGGATAACCCACATTTTGGTTTTAAAATCCACTAGAACGTTACTTTTTGTCTTAGTCGCAGTATTGGTTTGCTTGAATAATGTGATTGCTGTGCACAGATCTGAGCATAATAACAACTGAATAGCCCGTGTAATGGGGGCAGTATACAATAATCATGCGTCTGCAAACAGCTGAAATATCCGAATCATGGAAAGAGCGAGTAAGTGCGCATCCAATACAATCAATACTCGTTCGAGCAGAGATGTAATCTATTATTGTGTGAATTGAACTTCAGTCACCCTTGACGATACTGCTCACGTACTCGCGTCACACCGATGGCGCGGTCGTGTGCATTGACCGCCTATGAACCAAGAACGGTCTGGAAGTAGGGCACAACTGTCACCACATGCAACGCCGCGAAATACTCTGTCGACATCCCGAAATGTTTCGAAATATTTTTGAATATCCTCACAGGAACCTATTATGACAAACTCTGAGGCTACAAACTATAGGGAATTATCTGAGTAATTTGAAGAAGGAAATGTAAAGAAACCCCATTCGGGATAGATAATGGCATCGTGGCAACAAGATATGTCACACACAATCAGCCCCAACGTCCGATGTCTAAAAGGAAATGCATCAGAGTTAAATCATTTTGTTCATCACCGTAAATGTGCGCATCTAGGAGCCCTTCTCCTCTTCTAGGACACCTGAGTTTGTTCTGATATCGAAGGTGATATTATCAAACCAGAGGATTTCACCATTTTCTGTGTCAATCGCCCTGACCCACCCACATATTATCGAGAGCGCGGCCATGGTTTCTTCACATAAATTACTGGTCTGTAAACTCTGCCACACAAGAGGCTGTCAGTTGAGGAAAGTGATCGATGTGGGGGGGGGGGAAACCACGCCAGATCAGACTTCTTGATTTGCATTTGTGAAATTCCACCACGGATAGATTCTTCGAACTTTCCTGCAGATCACGATGGGGTGAGCATATCTGCGAGGCCAAACAACACAGGTTGTTGCAATAATATCACAATAGCACCAGAAGGCTGACATTACTGGCGAGTCAACTGCTAACCCTCCCTACATGAACTTTGCAACAGCTTGCACGAAACGATAAAACATAGAAGGGACAGCTAAGTTGAGGACAGCGTTAAACGGATATGACAAGATTCGAGTTGTCCGCAAAAACGTTGGGTCGAATATTGGGGAAATGGAAGACCAACGCGATGCGTCACTGAATGTAGTGTTCATTTTGAATGACCACCCGACAGTGAGAATTCCAAAAAACACATTCTTGTGTCGAATAACCTTTTTGTTCTAGAACGAAAAAGGAGGAACAAGTGTGACAAGCGCGGAAAGTAAGTCTCTGTTTTGGACAGCAGTCAGTAGAGCCTAATTGGACAGACCACCTTTAGAGGATTGGTCCGAATAGCAAAACTTGAAATGGAAGTGGTTTCCACATGGTGAAAAATTCATTGGATTTTGTGGCAGTTGGGAGACTAGAAAAGTTTCCCTGATGGAAAATCATTGTTTTATTTTATTTTTTGTTTTTGGAATTCATGAGTGATTTTTTTTCTCTAAAATCGAATGTTTTGTAGATAAGATGGATATATTTTGCCTCCTTACGTTTTCATCAAGGAAAATTGATTCACGGATTTCCGAAGTCCAGTTCAGCGTTCATAATAGGCCATGAATAATTCTAGGGCATCTTTTGTTTCAAAAAGTGTAGCCTGATGACTAGGCGGCAATTGTTCAACCTCTGATCTCAATTTCTATTTATATTATGACCGTAAACTGTGCAGTTCAACAGACAGCACAAATGTTCCAGTTTCATGTGGTGCAAAAGGGAAACAACTGCACTCTCGCTTTTAGCAGGGTATGATACCTATCTTTGTGATAGCCAAGCCATCCCACGTGCAGACCGTATCTGCACAACTCCCGACGTGACTTTGAACCTAGTGCAGCAAGAACGGCACAATAGCCTCTGAGTCTCGGTGTATGAAGGAAAGTTGCTCGAATTGACCTAGGTATTGTTCAGTTGTTTATCGCTAGTGATCCACGAGTTTGTTTCTGACAATATATGTTTAGTCAACCGGTGACAGTGTCTGAACTTTCAGATTCCCTGTACCGGACTAGTTTTTGTATATTCCAATCCGAGACGAGTAAAGATATTGTTCCTTTGTTGCAATAATTCAATGTCTTCATAAACAAACATGTGCTCATCGCAATTGTAGCCCATCCCCTTTTACAACATGTGCATTCTTGGAACTATTTTGTTTACTAACACACAAAACCGCAATGAATTTCAAATTTAGACTGTACCAATGAATATTCAGATGTATTGATCACATTGTCAGTCATGTATGAACCATTCATAACACTTCGTGAAACCCAACTAGTCAGCTAAAAAGGCAAACCGATCAGACGACCACACAAACCTTCCGAATAGCCTCATTTGGTGTCCTGTGTACCGTGCCAAGCTAGTTCCTATGAACGGGCATGGATCTTCATGTGTGCCATAATTGAATTCATGCTCAACATTTGAAAATTCTCATTCCCTGTCCCAACTAAACAAACCTCTCCACGACTGATTCAGTATTTCAACTAATTTAAGTTGTCGATCAGATAAAATGAACCATTCTCATGAGATGGCTAGCTCGTTAACACCATCAATCAGATATGAATAAAAGCTATTCTTTTGAATTGGGTGACTGGGTCAGTGGGAGAATAAATGTTTTGCATATAGTTCATCGTGCAGTGTGCATGCTCAAGTCAACATTGGAAACCATAGAGACACTGTGCAGCTGTCCTGCTGTTATTAGAAACCACCAGCATTGCACAACCACCGAGCACCACGAAGACTGCAACTCGGGATGAACGAATGTGAGTGGAATACCTAACCACCTGGCTATCGGGACTGATTCTCACGTTACGCAAAACATGTATTGTGCTTCTACGAACACAATAAAGGCCTTGTATTCAAATGCTTTACTTGTAATCAGGGCCCTACAGAGAGGCCATCCGTCGTATTAGTCGCATGCTGTGCGGGAAATGCGCGGCCAACATTCGAATCCAGTGTCAGTAGGGCATCATATCATGTGGTGTGTACGTTCAATAACCTGTTGGGATCCAGCCCAGATGGACGAGCGGTTAAGTGTTTGACTAAAAATCGTTCACCTCTCGGTCGAGTCCCAGTTAGGAGCTCAGTTGATGTGCATTGTTGATGATTCATATCAAGGATCATGATCATCACCTTCAGTGTGGCATTCACCTGATGAGATGCAACTTGTGCAATGTCACTGTGCAAATCGAATCTGCCCGAAAAGCAATAGAATAGCTAGTACCCAGAATAAGCCCTTCAGGAGCAGGCAAGACCAGACAAGAGGTAGAGGAATGTACTATACTCAGTGTTTAGTACAAACTCGCTTGTATATGAAGTAGAGCATGGACCTATAAGGCAGATTACTTACTGGTCAACCATAA
Source organism: Fasciola hepatica (assembly GCA_948099385.1). Classification (NCBI taxonomy): domain Eukaryota; kingdom Metazoa; phylum Platyhelminthes; class Trematoda; order Plagiorchiida; family Fasciolidae; genus Fasciola; species Fasciola hepatica. Next base: position 1,959,370 of record CANUEZ040000162.1, read on the forward strand.
GACAACCACACTCTATCTGCTCGATCTGACTGTTCAAGCTGGGCTTCATCTTACGGGAAGAACACAGTAAGTAAAGAAATAGCGTAGCGAACTACTTTCAGAAGCATCTGAGTCGCCATAGTTACTCCACTGTTTTCTTTAAAATCAAAATCGTGTCTTCCATATTTTCTACCTATAATTATTATCTTCCGTGGGCCGTTGACAAGTACGCGCACTTAGGCATGGAAGAGTTCATCTCAGTAGGTTCGTGTCCAAATCCAATCTACCGCTTACTGTTTTAGAACATGAAGAATTCATTGCATTTATGAACTGAAAATGTGGCAAAATGCCATCGACTGCATGTCACTTTTTCACTTCCAAATGAGCAATGCATTACTGGAACCAGATTCAGTATCCACCGTCAAAAGGTAAATGTTCTGGAAATAAATCATCCGTAACTTTACCTGACTGACTGTCCTTTGAACTCCACACTTCACACACAAACTTCTTATCATCAGATCAGCCATGTACTCGGAAGCACCGGACTCGACTTTCGCTGTCGTCCAGGTTTTTCAGTGCATTATATCCTACACCGCACCCAGGGTTTGAACGCAGGTATCTGCAGCACGAAGTCGCGTGTGTTAAAACTGCGCCACCACATTCCCATCTGTGTTGGTCAGAATCACCGAGCGAAATGTAGTCAGATGTCGTCTGTTATGTGTTATATATATTATACGGTGATTGAATAGTTCGTTCCAATGTTTATTATGTATTATATTTCGAAGCATTATCACTAGGAGAACCCACGGAATACTACGAAATTTGGAATACCGACAGTTGGAAGGCACTCGGCTTAGGCTCACTTCAACTTTCGCCGAGTAAAATAATGACGTCAAACGGTCATCTTTGTAAATGTTGTCGTCTTCATTCCTCAAATTCTCAGTAGCCAACTGATTGCTCGAATATCAAATTATGTTATTCATTGTCTCACATGAAGAAAATCAAATCAAGTTCATCATTCTAACATGTGTTGTTCACAGAATCATAGTGTATCGAACGAATGCCACTTATCACTTCCCGACTAGTAATCTGAGAGGAAATTGCGTTGACCAGTAAGTATGATTAAAAATATTCATGTTTCATGCATCTCACTGGTTCGACAAAATTGTGAGAGATTTGTTGAATAATAAAACCAACGATTGATCTAAGATGCCGACATCCTCACAACTGAGAAATAGTTGCCATGTTCATTCTGGCATCATCCATACGGCATAGATTAGATTGATTGATATCTTGAAAACTAATTAGTCGTATGCTTAAATATCATTCCTAAGGTTCACTTATGGGACACTCTTGAGTAGGCCAATTGTGGCCGATCTCTAGAGTTGGAAGAAGGCGAGCTAGTGTTTGACGACGTTCTACAATATGCACCGAGATTTGTAGGACAAGTACAAATGAGCAGATACATGGGAAGTAACTGTTTCCCAGGATGAATTGCTCAAAAAGAGGTTCACAGAATATTTTTGTTTATTAAACGACAATTTTAGCCTAAAACATTTCAATCAGATGGAAATCAGCCCGTCACGATAAATAACCAATCAGGTTTTAGAATCCCATGATCAAAATGAATAACTTTGTTATCCTAAACCACATGTATGTTCCCAGTAAAAACGTATTTGATATTGGAATGTCATGCACTATGCTCTCCGCGATTCGTAGTCGTCGTTGTCCATCACATCGCGGGGCACATCACGTGACACAATCGTGACTAGCAGAGAGGCTCAAAACACGAAAACGTTGTACTGGGGCAATATATGTACCAACATTTTGAAAATTTTATTATCAAACGTTATACAAGAGAATGTTTATGAGCAGTGTCTTAGAACTGTCACTGATGTACCGCAACACACAACAAATTGGTTGATCATGAAGTCATCCTGAAAACTGGTCACAGGAAAGCAATTTCCTTTTTGTTCAAGGCGTATTCCGATTCAGCTTCCTTTGCCGAGTCATCAGTCGTTCGCTTTGGCGGGTCAGCTATAGTAAACAGAGTGGTGAGAAAATACGGAAAGGGAGTGAAATGAGCACAAGTTTCAAGAAAGGAAAACGTTCATCTCTCGGCACGTTGCTACCGTGCTCCCCCTTCTTTAGAACGAATATCTTCTGGGCTGACAAAATTTTGTTTTCTCATCGGAAGTGTTCGTACTTGGGAGGGACGTACAGAAAAGGGCACAAAAACATGATTAAAACATGAAAACAGGTAACCAGTACTCACCAATCATCCAAAATGTCTACCTTGGGATTACTGGTGCCCATCGCATTCGAAATAAGACACAAAGAGGACTTTTAGTCCCAATTCATTCTATTCTAAAGTAGTCCACTGTTAAGTTTTCCACGCTTTGTTACTGAGCTGAAATTCTCACTGGAATCATTTTGCAATCAGAAATCTTCTCTTCATCGTCTTCACTTTCTGAAACTACGGTTTGCACATCTTTAGAACACTCGTGGTGATTTTTTCGATGGACAATTCGCAAATGGCTACAGGGATTACCTTTTACAACCAAGTGATGTTTTAGGGTGGGTCTAGGATAAAAACAAATCTCATTCGAGGTAAAATTGTTTCCCCATCCCAGATCTTTGCAAAACGTCGGACTGTTTCCCATCCTGCTCAACGAACCATCACTTGAAACTTATGAGGCCTCGTCGTTCAATTTTCTCGAGCTAATATGATGATGTTGTTGGAAGTTGTACAACCAGCCACTACTCGTGTGAAAATAACCATGCTCCATATCACCAGTCATCTTCATTGGTTTACATTGTAGCAATTCTCCCGTTACCAGAAGATGATTCTGACGAGCAGTGTGAAGCTACTTATACACCGTGCTGATGACATCCTCGAAGAAACTGGGACTCGAATGCAAGAATTTCTCCTGATTCGAATTTTGTTGGTCTCAACTACTTTCGATGCTGGCTTCAACTCTCACAGTCACATGAACTCGCGTTCTCGCAGCTATCATCTACCCGAAGAGACACGAATATATGCAGAGTAATTCTTGGTATCGTGAAGAATATAGGAACACAGCGAGCTTCTTCACCTTTCATTAGATCCATAGCCGACACTATACGCCCAACAAAGGTGGTCACTTGTTACAATTGTGATGGAATTTCTAGTTCATCCTCATTTGGCTTGTCTGCCGTTTGCCGTTCCATGCTCTTTGTTCAGAATTTGGGTCTCATAAAATCCCGATAAATTATGAGAAACTGTGGCCAACTGAGTGCTTACGCGCGCGGGTCACTGCGTTATGATTCCATTCCCAGTATCAAACTAATTAGACGAAGCCGGACCTGGACACTCAGAGCGTGCAAATACTGCGAGGTCATTTGCTCTCGTTTGATGTATAAACGAGTTCATATAAAATCAAATCACACAGAGTACATTCCTGCTGTTCTTGTCCGGTCTTTTCAGCTCCTAGTGCGCGTAGTCTGGGTGTGAACCATAACCCTACGTACTATTCGCCGGGTGGACAAGATCACCATAAAAATTAACGAAGAAAATCATTCCAACGACTTCGAGGTTGTAAAAGTCATGAAGCCAATTTTCATGGACTGCGTTGAATCACGAATGGCCATATCAGACAGTACTATATACGGTGCTCTCAACAATGGAGAATTCACCAAGGTCAAGAGGCAATGGTCTGAGTCTATCTGATGGAAGTTTTTTCACTGGCGACTACTTTTCTGTCCAATATTACGTCAAGTTGTGCCACACATGAGGATGTTCGACTTCTGGACATGAATATACCTATTCCTTTGTTGTCTGCCTTCACATTCGCAGAACGACGACAACTGAGAACGCTTTGTTGCAACAGTCGGCTCGTAAAAGCCCTGGTTAGATTATGGTGGAGAGTTTATTTGCAATGTTAGAGAGATAAACAAATTCACTTTCTCTACATGGGACCCTGGAGGCAACACTGTTGCCTGTGGATAAGTATGGGCAAACTCGTGATATTTTAGCTCGGTTAATCAGCGCTACGCCAGAAAGCGGGGACAATTCGTTGCGGATAATGGCAAGCCAACGTATTAATAAATCGGGTGACACCATGCACATGAAACTTCATGGCAGATTATTGCCTGTAACTTAATATCCTTTATTTCTTTCACTTGTGACTCATATTCTCACATGTTTAAGAAAGAATGCCGTATGAGAAACGGGAAATTCGTTTTTACTTCATAATACTGTGTTTTTCACATAGTGGAATGACAACTCAGAACACCTTTTAGTTTATTAGTCACCAAGTGACCGGTTTCCGAAATAGGGACTGACAACTGCTTGGATGTATGTGGTTTTCTGTGGAACCAAACCCTAAACGGTGGGATTCGTATTCCAATCAACTGGATTCGAAAACCAGAAAGTTCGGACTTGTTTCTCACGTTCGAATGGTGAGAAACAGATGTTAACGCATGGTGGCGTATCGATAAACAATGGATTCCCTAATAATGGAGTCTTTCGCTTTAAAAGTACTTTCTTGACTTATTTAGGAGCATGCTGTCACCAGATCGTTGACGTTGATCTAGGTTGACTGCCTTTTCGGCTTTGATCGATAAATACTCCGAGGTAGTTCCATTGTGGTCAATGGTGTATGCCTCCGATTGATCGCAGTTAGGCCAAGTGGAATAACTTCACTTCGTGACACAATAAACTGGGTGCAACCTACAGACTATTGACTTCATTATTTTTCTATTTATTCTGAAAATTGTGACTGTACTTGCGATTTCGGATAAGTGCAGTGGGAGGGCGAAACCTATAAACGCATACCATCGTTCCATCATTGGGTTCTACCGGTAACCAGACCCTGAGACTGAGAGTGGACAGCTACACAAGGTCCCAGTAGGTCAAATGTGGTAACGAGCCGGACGACAGTGGATTGCCGTCTTCCCCTAAAGTGACCCGTGGTGGTATGATTCGAATATCTGACCTCTGAGGTGGAAAGTAAATGCTTCAAACCTCTCTACCTAGTTCGACGAGTTTGACCCATGATCAATTGGTTTTAGACCCTGGTGCAAAGAGCAAACCTCAATAAACGGTACCCTGAGGCGATAGAGGACAGTCTACTGAAGGCCAGCTCACTATCATATGTGACCCGTTGAGTTCTGATGCAGTGTACTACTCAATGTTTTAGTTACCAGAGCAGTGAACCTTTTAAATCATTGAATACACCCTATTCACTGCAAGTCTGCATCCAGTTCCATTCCATGATTGGTTCGTGACCATACACTGTTAACTGATCTTCTCTAATTACTGACTGTCCTTCTCCACTGTTTTCTGTCCCCGTAAGACCCAGCTATTGATTCGAGTGGGTTTTTCTTTCCATATAGTCCTCCATTCACAGCTACACTGGCTAATCGGTTGATCGCTGTTATCAGGTCGGTTTTATTTGGATCCACGTTGAGTGTGGTTTACATCTTTCAAGACTAGTCGATTCACAGATTAGTTATGGTTGTAATAAAGTGGTGTAATTTGGACGATCTTCGCACGTAATCAGAGAGTGAACGTGCATTCCTGTGTTTAAAAGCTGGACTCTTCACATGTATTTATGAGTTTGACACGGTTATTCCATTGTTTGAAGAGGTGCACTTGTTTCGACCAAATACTAGTTCTTTCATTCGGTAACTGAGACCACCGAATTTCATGGGAAATTTTCTTGTGATAGTTTTCTAATTCTTGAAGGGGGCCCGGTTTCCGTATTATATCGTCTAAAACGATCAAAGAAATATGATTGACAGTTTGACTTAGGCAGAAGAATTCGTTGATATACAAGCAAAACCTGCTGGAAAGCATTGGAGTGAAATTGAACGAACATATGCTCCATCCTCGAGTGCCGCCAAAGTGTCCGCACAGTCTGGGACTCACCGGTAGTGCTAATGAGGTCCACTCGATGAACGGTCTGGGTCAATAGGGGTCGTTGCTGAGCCACAGAAACGTGTGAATTACAAAAGGCGAAAACGAGTTGAATTTTATTCTGAAGTCGAAAAGACCCTTAATAATCCCTGGCAGTTCGAAACGAAACTGATTATATTTTGTGGTGAATGCCCGTAGTCAAACCAATAATACAAGTTTCCACGAATTACTATCTTGAAAACTCCTAGCCACGCTGGCACAACTAAATTGTGGTTGAAATCCCGGGGGTTATACAAATGACCAACACAATATCTGATTGGGGTGTGATGTAGAGTGAAGTGGAGAGAGTCACGGTTCCGTCCTATTGGACAATGTCGGAATCGGTAGGTATCGGGAGATTTCCGTGTACCGTGAACGGGAAGCTATGAATGAACACCTTATTCCGGTTGTGTTGGAAACGGTAGATAATCATTCCCGTGGAAATAGTTCACTTACGATTCCTTACTGTGTATGGATTTTCTTTGAAACCATGAAAGTCTCGGTTTGCTGATACGAAACAGAAATGAGGAGAATCTAAGAAGTTTTGAATCATGCTAACCCCACCGCAATTCGAGTTTTTCCAGTATGAGAACTGAGTTACCAGTACATTTCTTTTATCTACGATCATAAATTGGAGCATTTAATGTTATCGATCTTTGTTATGCACAACTTTGGATACGATTCACTAGCGTGTACGGGTCAAAGCTGTCCTTCTCTGTTTCAACCAATTCGCTTAGGAGCAAGGGTACCAAATCTGCCTCGGTCAAACGGTAATGATTCGGGAGGCTTTGTCCAAATTAACTCTTTCACAAACGAATGGGGACCAAAGGAATTGCAAATTCTCAAGCACCTGGAAGAAACAAGTCACCGAGGAACCATTGAATAGGCATTCCAAATTATTGAGTAATGCCTGGTCTCTACATACGCATTCGTCTACACTCTCTGATAAACAAAAATATGATTAGCACCGGCCATTTTTTGCAACTGTCCTGCTCGCACTGAAAATACTCAACGAGGCCCTCCTAATCGACCACTCCCACTCAAATGACTTCAATCCAAACCGTGGGACTTCCAAGATTGGCTCATTTTGAACAACACGTCGAAATTAATCTAAAAATGTCCCCAATAGCCATTCGTCCAGTTTATATAAACCGTGATCAGATTCGTCATAATCATTTCCAATATAGTCCGTGCAAACTGCAGAATGAATCACATTGGAACACCTTTAGTACTGAAATGGTGTCATCATGTCAACCCGTGTTTACTTCGAAATTTAAAGTGCATATGCATACAGGCCCACCTTGTAAATCGACGTCTGTCGCTTGTAAACCATCGCGTGATTTCAAATTGTGAAGAACGGATCGCAAATCTTGTTCCAGATTTTCGTTTCTGGTTGGATCTTCCAATGATGATGTTGGTACATAGAAATAGAGTACAACTTTCACTCGATTGTTCTGTCTGAAGAAGTGGTCAAGTGTGAATTGGTTGCGCCAGGCGTCAATTTTCTTCAACTCCAGTACTCGATTTATCTGGATGGTAGTCAAATAACACGATGTGGGAAGGGGTTGAGTGTCTAAATTATTAGGTTTAGGACATTCAGAATGTGGGGTTTGGCATGTCCGTTACTAGTCTGAGCATAAATAATACGTAAATAGTGAGTAGGAAGAATAGAACTGGGACAGAAGACACAATTTTTGTGGGAATCCATCGTCCTAGTCCTGCCTGCTGACGGGCAAGAATATTAGACAATCCTCTCTCACATCCTTGAGATTCGTGCACGAAAAGAGATATGACGCCTGAAAAACGGATGGAAATTAAGATGAATTACCGACGCAATAGATTGTACTTGATCTGGTTCTGCACACTTTCCGACTACCTGGGAAATATCATAGATTGGGTAAGTGTTGTCACTAATTTCCTTCTGAATCCGGTTTGTCTCAGATTTTCTCGTTCAATCAACACGTTTCTGCTTGTTAAATTCCTTCTAATAGCCCGTTATTCATTGCGATGAAATATTCTTTATATGGCGCTATTTATCCAATACGGAATGTAGTTTATCCCAAAACAGACTGTGCTTAGTGCAGATTCTCTACCAGATTCTCTACAACAGAATTCTGGGTGGATTCTGCCTCGTAGAAGAGTCCACTAGAGAATTGCAGCTGTAATTCATAGACAGTTCATTGTGGGTTAGTCAAAGCAAAACCTTAGGAATGATGACACTGTTGTTCGAGATAACCTGCAACCAATCCACAGTGAACTTTAAGCACATCTCAACTGTTATTACCGAGTGAACTCCTCGACGAACAACGTCCACTCACAGTTCTGAAAATCACAATGAATTACAGCAGATAACCTTACTACGGAGTGCAACTATTTGATGGTTGGTAGACAGGGGAGCGCTGGGTACGCATGGCCAATTTACCTCACTAATTGCGAAACCGGTTGTGTGCTTACGAGAAACGTTATCCACTCACCCAAGTACCGCTCACTGTAAATACTCAGATAGTTTGTACCAAACAAGACGGTAGTTAAATAATAAAAACAGAAACAATACAATTTTTAGTGTAAAATATCTTCGCGGTCTACCTGGTGATTTATAACAGTCACGGCATCTCGATATTGCATGGACCACTTTTGTCCATAGTTTGCATTCCAAATGGCATTTGCTCCATTTCGCTGAAGAGAGCCGATCAGTGTGATCCCTGGTATAATGGAGTGGGTATTGCAGATGAAAAAATTGAGACCCAGTGCTACTTGTTGTTATTACACGCATATTCATGTTTACAATGATGTGTTATTTGGTGGGCCGATCACATCAATTCCGCTAAATCTGGCAAAATCCGCTCAGACATTTTATCTTTCCATTAAAACAAAAGGCACCTTTTTCGTATCGATTGTCACAGGCTTATCTAATATCGTGCTTGTCCTTTCTCCATCCGGTTTGATACCTTCGCTAGTGAGAAAGTGGCTGTGGAACTTGACTGCTGTTTGTCATGATGTCAACTTGCGCTGTTTCACTTCCATTCTATCACTTTACACTATTTATTAGTCATACTAAAACGTTTACCACTGAAAATTATCCCACGATTATTTGCTGAATGAATTGAATGGGTATATCGAACGCAGACGGGAGAGGTCAGTGTGTAATGTATATCAAATCTAATCCTAAATAAGTCATGAATTTAGTGAAGAATTCATGGAATAAGACTACCGACAGTTGTGTTGCCAATGCACTGCGCGAGGAGGACTTGGACGAAAAAAGGTTCATTTGAGGAAATTTCTATTGCTAAACATGAGAGATTGCGGTCGATGATTCTCCCAGAAATGAATTAGCAAGAAATACAGTCCGAAATTCGGTGTTTCATAAATTATGACAACATCACAGAAGAGGACGGAATGATTTCACTTGACTAAATACATATAGGAAATTATTAAAACTCCCGGTATTATAAAAGAGTTTCTGATGTCGGAAAATTCCCAATGAACACATTTGGAGAACACAGTTTGGCGAACAAGCTCGTTTTCAGTGATTCATAATCATACCATTACATCACCATATATTACGACAAGTCAAAGGGTTGAACCTATTAGATAAATGGGAAGTGATAAAATTAATATTGAAAGGGGATTAGGGGTGGGGAAGAAAACAATTGTAATCCGGGCTTAAATCAAAACCGGATGTGTATTGTTTTTCTCGTGTGTTTTCAGTTTTCATCTGGTCTATGGCCTGTTTTAGGGTGGACGGAGGGCCAGGGAAGCTTAAGGGCACATACAAATTGTTTTTGGGCACGAAGAGGGGGGTTGTGGAGGCGGATGCTGAAGGCCTCAGCTGTGGCTGGTGTGCGACACTTTGCCGGTCTTGATTGCCGACTCCGAACCTTATACAGCGCACGGAAGGCCTCGGCCACGTTTACGGCGTGATCAGTCTGGGCAAGGTGTGAAACGACAGCGCTAGTGAGTAACTTAATTGCTCCAGTGTTCAACCATGCAGGGTGGTGTTCGCGGATGCGTACAGACAAACGCCTGGTCGTGCGGCCGATATACGTTGTTCCACAGGAACAAGTGAATGAATAAACACAAAATGAGGCTGCAGAATCAGACACTTTGTCTTTCAACCGCAAAAGCACTACCGGCCGGGATTCGAACAGAACCCGGAGGACATTCTCGAAAACGAAATTGATGATGAGACTGGGTCCTATTTTCAGAGAAACACGCTAGTTATTACCTCCTGTCCATTCATTGTTTTTCCAACACCATTTTGCCTAAATTTCAGGTTGACGGTCATTGAGAGAAGTAGCAAAATGCTAACACCTTTCATAAGTTGGCCTGTTTTAGTACTGGTCGATTAAATGAAAGATACTCAGTACCTAAAATATGAGAACAGTTTTCCGCATGAATTTGGTTACGGACCGGCGGTGATCAAACGGTAATCTTCGTTTGATGCCTTTCTGCTACTAACAATTCATATTTCATGAATCACATTATTTCTCATAATCCAGGTCATTGCAGTTTTCCTCTTGATGCCGAGTGTTTCACCTACCAAACACAAGTCGTCTCCAGCTTCAAACGCGTTCAAAACACGTGACTTGGCGTCAGGTGTACGAAATATGCGTCTCGTTGTTGAACTCATCTTCGTTAAAACAAATCGGTCATTTCACAAGCGACCAGGCTCCATACAGAACTCTGCGTAGTCATGTGCATGGATTGGCACAGTTTTGTTAGGCTAAACGCACATGCAAAGCCAAGGTCGACAAACGCCGTCCATTTGTTGTCCGTCTCACTCTGTCCCTAGTCCTTTGCCCCTCAATCACGCGGTCGACTCAGTGGCTAAATCTCTTCCCTATAGGCCCGTGTACGTACTGTTGCATGTATCAACGAGAGTTCATAACTCAGATTTATCTTTCGATAAAAAACGATCGACGAAGGATGTTTTTGCCGGAGTGCTTTTTCCAGTAGTATGGGATCAACGCACACGCAAACTACACCAGACACTTTCATTACAATTACTATTGGGCCACCAAGTCTGTCGGTTCCTCAATTTTAACCAAGGATGCCTTTCCAGATAAGGATGTCCGAATCGCCTATACATCGTGGTATAACAGAGTAAGGAACACGCCGTATCGGTGGTAACTCAGGTTGGATAGATTAACTTAGGTAAACACTGATCTTTTACGACAGCCTTCCCAATTTCTTTTAAAAAATGTCATTCTTCCCATCATATCCAGCGATACCAGACACTTGATGAACGAATGAATCATAGTTGAATGACACCAAACTCATGTTTTATAGGTTCACATCCAAGGATGTTGTCGTAGCCTTCGTCAATCACCACAAGGTTTAATACTGAAGAATCTTCACTCGTGAAATTTAAAATCTGGGGCATTGCCTGATTAGACGAAATACAATAAATAAGTTCAGCCTGTAGTCGCACTCATGATATCCAGTTTACCACTTATGCACATATCATTTATCACAAACTAAATCATCCTCAATAGGGACAGTACTATCAAGTTTTCAGTCCACAATTTCGAAACCTAGTGAAATCCTAACCAGTGCACTTTAGCATCTATGGCGTACCAAGGTTTGGCGGTGAGACCCACAACATCTTTGAAACAGTGATTATAGTCAGGGGAAAGCTGTGGTAACAAGACGAAGGGAGTATTGAACCGATCGGGCCAACCAGTCGAGAGCCACAGACCAAAGACGAGAATGTGAGTAAACCAGCAGCGCCCCACAACAGACAGAAAGAGGTGTGCAAATTCGTAGGTAGAATCCAATGGGATCTGAGTCAGTTTTCAAGACGGCCCTCGTTAGGCGCTACTGATCAAGCTGTCAACCAGTCCAATGGGACCAACGGAATGGAAATGATGGAAAAAATAATCGACATAATGGCCGTAGACAACGGATCAGAACGGAGCCAAAATGCTCAAGCAGACGGAGAATCAATATCGCTCCCGCGAGATCTGTAGGAAGGACTGTGTAATCAGCTGTAAACATTTTACCCATTTGACTTGTCTGACCGTTGAAGTACGGGTGTGCATCATCCAACTGTTTTTCTTTGTTACAATACGACTACTCATCATGACAAGTGAGCATCTTGCATTTCCACATACTGTCAACCTGGTACACTCAACCGTTTAAGCTATCTCCCTTGCTTACCTAACTGAGGATTTTTTGGTTTCTGAATTAGGTTACTGCTAAGAATTAGCATTCGGAGTACCGCCGCAATTCGTGAACCATTTTTGTTTGTTCAAACTGAATGTGATTCATTGAAGCCATTCAGATTAGGGAGGCCAATGTAAATGTAGGCGATTAAACCATGAACACGACAGCGACAACCACTCTGACAGTGACTAAAATACTACATGAATAACGACTTCACCCAGGCGTTCCATGCAAGGCGATGCCGACTTCAATAACATTCAAAATAAGTCAGTCTTTGGTTGTTATGCCCCTAACAACCCCATCGATCGATTTTGGCAATTTTATATAATCACCTAAAGGTTGAATATGACACTTTTGAAGGTATCTCCCAGAAAAATTCCCGTATCCTTCACCGTTTTCTCATGCGAACACTGAACCGTGATTTTCCTCGCATAATGTTACACGAGTCGAAAATCTGACTACTGCTGCTGTTTTCAGTAGTAAGGAAAGGAACTAAAACCTCCACGAAAGTGTCCACCCTCGGAGAACACACTGTACACATGTCATCATCAGGGAAAAAACAGAAGGATTATGAGATTTTGAACAACGGAAAGACTGGAAAACTTGGATTGGGGTGTTTTAGGCCTCAACAGATCAGGCATGGTGAGGAACCTCATAGCTTGGAAACGAGCTCTTTTCCATGATTTTGCAAAGGTGCATGTGCAAATCCCCGAACGCTCTCTGGGCTCTTATGAATAATCGACACACATCAACTTGGGACGTCGAGTGAAACTCCACGTGAGGTTCTGATAGAAACAACACTGAATACAGATACTCAGAGGTATTAGTCAGGGACAAGTGACAGTCAGCTAATATTTGTCAGCTGCGTTGTTTATCTAAGTATTACATATGAAAAACGTAACCAGCCAGGGAAGTACGGGACATACTAGCTGCAGTCAAGAAATCCATAGCAAAGCACCAGCCTCTCAAGAAAAGAAAACAGCGAATCCGGTTCCAATTTCAAAAAAGAGGTTATTAAGAAGGTACTCACTTGTGTACGCTTTCAGTAAAGCTTCTAAAATGAACATAGAAAGGCCGTAGTTTATGCCAGTTCAAAGTTTATTCTGATTTGGACCAAAAATATACTAAAAGAACACTCCAAACGGATCAACCGGATTGAGGTCGACCCTTTATCTTTTCAATGCTCTTTTTCCAATTGTAGTGTGTCTCCACAATCAGTCAACAGGTGAACATTTACCATTCGAAAAGATAAAAGATGATAATCACACTGATTCAAACTGGCAGCAGATTTCACGCTGATCGTCTGCAGACGGCCAGTTAGGGACTTTGAAACTACTGTACTGTGCGCGGAATCACACTGAAAACAATATCGAACTCTACTTTTACACTAATCTCAACAGGAATGTGATAACTCTCCTCTTATGTCTTTTAGTATTGAATAAATATGTCGTGGATGACACAGATTTCGGATGAATTTATTTGGTACCGAAATATTCTGTCGAATGTCTTATTCAGTTGCTTACAAATTTCACTTCTACATTTTGGATGCCCAATCAGTGTAATACTGGAGGTTGCACAGAAATTATATCCTAAAAGAATGCGGATGGAATTTGTAAATATCTCTGCAATAAAAGGATGGCTAAGTTCAAACTATTTCCATAAATATACACTATTGTTCTGTAAGGAAATCGAATTACGACTATCTCCATTAGGAAAGCGGCACACGTCGTCCAGCAAAGTCAATTGGGTTCCTTCAGCTTGATTTGTACTGCTTTTTCACAAACAGGAAAAGCTTTCTTTTGGAAAAAATATGAAGATTACGAACAAAGTAATAACTTATTGTTCACAAAAATGTACTCACCAAGTCCTTTCCAATGGCCAATTTCGTCTGCAACATGAAGTAGAACCGTACTCAGAATGGAACATTGGATCGGCATCATTGAGAATTAGGTAGGAATATTCCGTAGTTTGTTCACTGTCAAAAAGACAATTTTTCCTCATGGGGAAACTTGTCATATAAGATATATTCTACATTGGTTCAGCTACACTTTGTGCGTGAAATAATCAACGGAATCCATATTGGAAACGAACCAGCCGGAAGAGAAATCAAGCTTGGTCTGGTATAGAAAAAGTACAAAGGTCTGGTCTGCCCAATCTGACCAGACACGTTGGTCTTGATGTGGTCATCAAAAGAAATCCATAAAGAAACACACACGGAGTGCAATGAAGATAAAAGAATTGGGTGAAATTTGGTAATATTAGGCTGCTTTTGAACACTGACTTCCACATTATCGCTTACATCTCAATAATAACTCAAACTAACCTGTGTAACATCAAATGAGACATCATTAATATAGACATCACCATCATCAATATCATCATCGATGATTTCATGATCATCATCATCATCCGAATCATCATCATCCGAATCATCATCATCCGAATCATCATCATCATCATCATCATCATCATCATCATCATCATCATCATCATCATCATCATCATCATCATCATCATCATCATCATCATCATCATCATCATCATCATCATCATCATCATCATCATCATCATCATCATCATCATCATCATCATCATCATCATCATCATCATCATCATCATCATCATCATCATCATCATCATCATCATCATCATCATCATCATCATCATCATCATCATCATCATCATCATCTAATGAACCTTCATGATCGCTTTATATTCAGTGAATTGTTCATTTACAAGTAGTCTAACTGTGCTAATGGGTTACTTTGCATGTTCGATCCTGTGTTTGTGATGTTAGTTTTTGGGCCATTGTTGATTCGGTTGGTATTGTTTGTGACCTTCACATAGACTCAAGTATGTAGTACTTTGCCGCATTTTGATTAAGTAGTTTTGATGATAGAGATACTTCTCCGAAAGATTTTTTCTGCATAGCTACTAAAATGCAGTCTATTTGAAGGAACTCACATTTTGTGTTTACTAACGAATGCGCATTTCGTTTGCATTGCCTCTGTTTGAATAGGTGCTCCGAAAACGATTCGGAAATTGAACTCAGTTTGATGGAATTCCTATCCACGTCTTGTCTCTCTAGTTCCAGGTAAACAACAACTGCCAATTGATCACCTCTCGGATAGAAATAGGCAACTGTGCTACTATTCAAAAAACTGAGATTGTTCCATTGACCGAGCACGCTGAAAATCTGGAGTGAAGCCCATTGCGTTAGAATATTAGAAGTTGGAAGGAAAGCGTAGATTAGAAAAGTTTTGCCGCTTAAATCATACCAAGGCATGAGTTCATCGGTACCAAAACATTCCGCCCAACCCAATGCTTAAGAACACTCTATCGTGAACCCTAAATTCTGGGCTGATATAGTAACAAAGTGCCGGATGATGTCAGGGCACTGTGTAACAACCACGTTTTCTAATGTCGTTGAGTATCTATTGTAAGCACCGTGCCATGACGGAGTTTAATAGTCCTTGAGATTAACTGTAGAAATATTGTGGTTTGGGCTTCGTTGTTCTCGTTATCGTAGATTTTACATTTTGAGAACATGAGAACATGATTTCCACCAATTTTTGTTGCATTTCGGTTCTTGAAATTGAACTGTAGGGCCTTGACTGAGTGCGCGATGATAGATTGGCAGTTCGCTGTGTAACATATTTGGTGCGCTTTGAAATCCTTGATCAACCCATTCCATTCTACTATGTGCCCGCCATCAATATAGTAACACTGTATCCCGCTGGTTACTGTCTTGTTGACCTTTCTAACCGACCAAGTGGGCGGTATTTTTATTAGACAGGAGTAAGAATAGGAGTGCACACAATTGGATGTTGAATGATAACATATGGTTTGGTACTTACAATAAATCGAAACAAGAGTCTTTTGAAACTCAGTAAGGAAAACAGTTCTCGTGTGTACTGTACCGAGGAGATATGAATAACAAGTGGATAGGAAATAGAGGAAATGTTGCCTTGTGGTTAGGGGCACAAATAACCTTTCTATTTTACACAAATTATTATTTTCTCTCAACCGGCAACAGGACATTCGTGCCATTTTCCAACCGTTCGCCTTCCAGATTTTCACTCCTATATTTCATTTAACTGACTTTGATATTATCACTATTGGATGCGCATATATTCTTCCATCTCATGTACAGAACTCCACTTGTCAGTGAGTGCGGGAGATGGAAATTAGCAATATATGAAGCCTAATTTGTGTTGGGTGTGCATTCTTGTCGTATAAATGTAATTCCCGAAGATCCAATACAAAGAAGAAATGGCTTTGAAGTGCCTTCACGGTTTTCAGATGTGATTTGGGCGTTTCTGCTGCATGATGAATCATTTGTTGTTCAATTCTTATCTCATCCTACTTATTTTGATCGGAAAGCAAAACCCTAGGTTTTTCGTAATCTAATGCTTATGTCATCATCAGGCTTCCGATGGATAAGACTTTCATCATTGAAGTAGATTGCTGTGCGGAAACAGAGTTTTGACCTTGAAAACCCAGTTAGGGAAGGTTGCTGTTCCAAAGACCGTCCGAAATCAGCGCAAATAACCCGATGGTCAGGTGTTCTACTCACAATAGATCACCACGGTTCGAGTACCATTCGGGGCTCGGTGGATATTCACTACAGTTGCTGATCGCTAACCAGACGAAAGAAAAAGGTGTACAGTGAGTCACTGATGGTCAGTGGTAACTTGGGAAATGTTATCGTATAAGGAATCTTTTGATGATCAATTCAAATATCCTACTACTCATGCTAATTAGTATTGATTCCGGTGAGAAGATGAAGTTACCGGAAGACAAATCTTTTATCAATTTTTTGAGTTTTGTTTCACAAAACCTCACCAGCAATCATCTCAAGCATCGGCAACATGATTTTACTCAATAGTCCTGCCATTTTGCCCCAGTGTTCGATAAATACAGTAGACGGTGACGGTATGAAGCCTTCAGCCGGAGGACGAAAACTACAACCAGATTGCCAGTATCAGAAACATGGCTTACAAAATCAAATTGTGGCTTCGTAGACACGATCCTACAGTTTTTAATCAGTCTTGCTAATGGTATGCAGAATAACATTTATATAGCAGTGGTTCAGAAGAGTGACCAAACTATAGATCAAACCACTAGCTGGTTTGCAAGTTGTGCAAGTATGTCGAGACTGAGAAAGAAAATGAGAGAGAATGGATGAACCAACCAACCAATCAAACAGTCAAAGAAATAGAAGAGATAATAACATATGAGTTCTCATCTGACAAACGGAGAACTGGATTCCCGCTGATCTAACCAATGAAGTTCGAAAACATGGAAAACACCAGTGAATAACACACAAAAATAAACAAACTTCATATAAAAGCTCAACATTGTTCAGTGTTGAAAACCTGTCACCTACCTGTTTTTCCACTACTTCTCTTTGTTGTTCAAACTGATCAGAACTGGAGTTCAACAAGTTTGAATGCCACAAAACCGGTTGGCAATTCTGCTGAACCTCGGCGTCAATCGAAATTCCTGTAAGTAAAAAGGACTGGATAGTGAAACTCACATCAGTTTATCAAATCCGAAGCCTACTTATTCACTGAAATGCAAAATCATAAAATGTAACGAAACAGTTTGAGAACTCTACTGAACATATGATGAGAATGACTGAAAACTGACTCGGGTATTCCGATTGATGTGTGGTATATTTCGGTCTGAATTACAAAACTGAACTAACCACGCAAAACACTGAGGCACAGTGTTCACAAGTGAATGTATGTTCCATTGACACACTGTACGATAGATACCATTCAGACCAATCACAATTTACTTGGTTCAGAACACGCGCACCTATCATGAGGTAATCATTCTCAGGAACAAGTAGCAATAGCCGTGCACGCACCATTGCCCAAGGCGCGTGTAATCGTCGTTTACTACACGTGACAGTATTGTGGTGACTTTGTGTCCTGTTCGCAAGCAATTTGACGAATCCCATGTTGGTCAGTCACTGAGCATTTACCCCGCGTCCACTTCAACCATCATCCATGCATTTCGAGACAAAACCAAACACATTGTGCGCATTTGACTCATCTAAGTGTAAACCTGGGTATTGATTATTATAATGTGTATGCCTCGGGTGCATGATCTGTCTCCGCATCATGTGACAGCATTTGACAAGTTAGTGTCCACCAATCACATGGTTTATCGAACCAATATCTGTGTGCATGTTTTTCTGTGTCTGTAAAATACCGTATTTTTCAGGATAGAGAAGGAAAGCTTTCCAGTCCTATTTCGCGCACCTCCACCTTTTTGTTGGTGTTATGCTGCCTCTGCAGCTATGTGCATGGTCATATCAACCAATCACACTACGGGCGACTCAGCCTTAGAACACGTTTCTTGTATATGCTTCCTACCGATAAAATTCTGTTTTTCGAACAATATTGAACAAGTAAATTACGTCAACACTTCGAGAGCATTCTGATTCCGTTCTGGGTTTTGTTCTAACTATCACAGCGTTAGTCGATTCTCTTCTCTGATTCCGTAGGCGGAGAATATCTATTCTCCTGTTCGGAGTCTTCAGAAGCACCCTTCAAGGATGTTGGTGAAATCGTGACCGATATGTAGTCTGTCTTTCCTAGCAGACCAACACCACCACACAACTTACATTTTGCAAACCACAAATATAAACGAAGACCATCTTGTGATTAAACTAATCGCTGTTAAAATCCTCCTACCTGGAACCGTTGCGAACACTGAAATTTCTGTTTGGATTTCCAAATGTTTGACGCTTCCCGTTGGTTCAGTTGAATGCATATCTATCTGATTGAAAAGAGTTAGTCAGTTATGGTCTGTGCTTCTCTACCGAATAAGACTGATGGGGAAGGATTGGCCAATTAGATCAAACCAGGCAGATGAATCTTCGTGAAATGTCCTTCTTTCTTGTGCTTTTTTCATCTGATCTGCTGAGGAATGTGTTTCCTTCAAAAGGTGTCGAATGACAATCTGCCCGGTACTTTCTATCTTACTTTGTACTTACTTCCTTTTATCCTGTAATATTGATGCAGTATTGCAGGATGGAGGCCGCGGCCAATAAGAAGCTCCCACTCGGGAAATGACCAGGGAACGAGCTGGATTTGAACTCAGAGCAGAAAGGCCTAAATCCTACCACGGTGACCGTTCAACCACCGCCGGTCATCAATTTCAGTCGTCTTTACCATTTACTAAATATCAAGCTCTGTTATAAACCCACTTAGATATGTGACGTATATGTTCATCAAGAGAATAAAATGGAAGATATTTCAAATAAACCACAGATTACTTACGGTATCGATGTTTTTCCACCGGGTACTGAGAGTCTTTTAGAGAAAAGAGAAGAAGTTCAGAAAATATAATTCCCATAACGTAATTTCGTGAAATAAGTAATTTCCGAGTTGACTTTAGCTGAAATGTTCTCTATTATCCCAAAACTGGGCATAAATTCCAACTAAATAGGATTCACTGAACTCTCCCACATTCAAGAAACCAGGATTCATGTAAATGCTAAGGAATTAAACATGTTACTTGCAAGTACTGTGCTAATGAATGATATTCTACTGAGTAAGCACTTCATTGTTCGCAAATGGATCTGATTGTTTCATGCAGGAGGCTGTGGACTAGACCGCTATGACCAGTTTATTTAGCACACATGAATCCACACGGATTGAAGTGTGAATACTCGGGACGAAGAACTACCTCGTTAGCATTTAGCGAGCGTGACAACAGCACTTTTGAAGTTATAAAAAGCCTATTCCCATATCACCGATTGTCGTGAGTAAACGAGTTTTTATGCGTGCGCTTGTGTGAAGACAATCTGGGAAAACAGCGATAATCAGCACAACTGATTATCGATCGTCATGGAATTTCTGATCGCGGGCATTTCGGTGGGAGAAGAACAATCAGCCATTCTCGATCTCAGCGAAGTTGAGCAAGAATGAGAGGGTTCATTTGATATGTCTCTTGAGCGAGCGCAACCGAATTGTGGAGAAAGCTTCGAGGAATTTTATTCGGCATTATCCAGAGTTATCACTAGTTCCGTTTTATTTTTCGACCGCCTAAAATTGGCTTCATTTCTACCCGAATAATACTATTAATATAAAATGCAACGGTCATTCGTAAGGCGACCTCGCCGTCTTCCTGCTATTCCCACCCGGAAACATGTTTTAATTTCCGAAGTATCCTCTTTAGCATTATCATTCACGGAAATGCATTGTTCCATTTTTGAGAGAGAGAGAGTGATAACTGAGTTGCGCACTAATCTTGATGCATACATTCAAGATCGTTATATTGTATTCAACAAGTCAGGTTAAATCCGAATGTAGTGGTTGATTGAGAAGATGCTTTTCTAACTGAAATGTAAATCTATGGACTTTCATAACATGAAACATTTTTTTTAATCTGCCAACGAATTCAGATGAGTGCTTTATTCAAAAGAGTGTCAAAGTTTCACGGATTTCGCCTGGAATCTTTCTTGTGTGCATTACCGCTTCAAAATTGTTCATTGTAGCTGCAAAATTTGTTTGCGTGGATCTCACATTGTTCTACCTAAGTGGTCGTAACGTCAGTACAGCCAGATAACTTCCTTTGAAAATCTTCACAATTTCATCCACATTCCGCCTTCGCTGGATAAAGAGACTTATCAAATGAAGCCTCTCATTCTTGCTCAACATCGCTGAGATCGAGAACGGCTCATTCTATTTCTCTCACTGAAATACCCGCGATCGGCGATCCCATGACAATTGACAATCAGTCGTGCTGAATATCGCTGTCTTTTCCTAGATTGCGCACATTTGCGCTCGCTCTAAACAAGTTCATTTGGTCGCTCAGTTTTCATTCGTGACCTGTCTGCTCTTTGGGATTTGTGCCCGTCGAAACAATAGACGACAGGTGAACTGAGTTTCCATACCGAGAGCGACTGGACACGGTGTCTGCGTTTTGTCCCAAATACCTACTTCCCAGATCACTCTAACTAATATGACAGACGCACGTTAGTGGTGTGCTTTCGAGAGATACACATGAAGCAAACATTCGAAACACATACAGGATAACTTACTCAACCTGGTAAGAAAATGTACCGACGTAGATGGGTTGCATGATATTTCATCCGCCAAAACCTCGATGCCGGGTCCGTCCAGTTCCAAGTCAAACATATCACTTACGTCAAAATCCATTTGGAATAGTGTCAATTTACTTTGGGAATCTTGATAAATCAATTTCACTTTGCCCACGTGACCGGTACCGCCCAGATTAATCATTTTCTGACTGAGCTGAAAATAAACATAAGAAATAAATGGGTGGGGGTAAATGCAAAGTAGGAACAGACCCATTTCATTCAACGCATATTTTGTTCAATTCATTGCTAACACTTGACAGCAAAGGAACGGCGGAGGGGAGAGACTACGAGGCATATCCGAATCGAACAAAGTTTTTAATTCCATTATCAGGGAGTACCAAATAACCTATCCCGTTGAGTTAAAAGTGGACGAGAACTTCACCGGAGTGGAGTGATGAATTCGACTGAGTCCAGGACGAGTGGCGGTGCTACTGAATCGGCCGCATGTGACCTCAGATCAATAAGTAACAGAGAAATATCAGAACTCAAATACGGTGTGGCCTTTCGCCAACTGTTCGACTGATCTCGAGTGACACACGGAAATGAGGTTTGCATGAAACTCAGAACACCGACACGAGGTCGTTGTAAAGGCCCAAGAATGCACTTAAGAGCTCATTCCGCAAGCGTTATTCCAGTGACTAGAATTCTTGTACGGAGAGGTGACTAGCAACTCAGGACACGTCAACTAGATGGTTCCGTCAAGTGTCATTACACTGGCATTACTCGCCTTGCATACGCACTGAGTCGGGTGTTCTGTTTCTCACACTTCCTCCTGCATGCACTCATTGTCAGAAACGCAATAACGATCGCCATCCTTACTAGCACGACTTCATGGTGGTTTCTGATGATCTGCTCGTGGTGCTATTCGATTGCTGTAGTCTATGATTTATTCTAAATGAAAGCAGATCAGAACCAAAATTCAGGTCGATCTGATAAGTTCTGATACCAAGCTGGCCAGATTCCAGCAGCCGACCAGAGAAAACACTTCTCGACAACAAATCACCTGTAGGGATAATAGCCGACAGTGATCATAAGCCAACTTGGATAAACAAATATGCCTCGGCTTAGAGTTAGTTGCCTATTTTCCTATGCTATATATCACGTTTTAACAACGAGTATATGGCTTATGGCATCTTTCTACTTCGACCGAGTTGTAAAGATGGCATGCATTCAACAGGTTCAAAAAGAGGATGTTACAGCTGACGACGGGTTGCAGATTTGTTTTACCTTGAAAAACTCAGCCTCCTTGTTGTGCAATGTTCTGCGGTAACACTTCCAGTTAGAAGCACCACAGTCCTATCTTATCAATATCACAGTGTGGTAATTTTCAGCTAAATTTTATGTGAAAATGAGGCAAATGTTTTTGATTTAAGAGCTGTGTCTGCTGATACTAACTATCCGTTTCGGTCGTTGTGATTCTCCTAGTAGAATTCAGTTCCAATCGAGACAACCAGTGAAAGTGTTCCCGTGGAGTACGGTATTTATCTGTATCTGTATATGGCCACTCCCCACTTGGTAGCTTCTAGCTGACGCGAGCTCCTTCCTGAAGTACTCCATCACTAGTGCATATTAAAAAGAAATAAACGAAAAGATGGAAGATGTGATGCGCATCAAGCAGGACAATTTACAGATTGACTGAGTTTGTGAATTCCTAGCTCGGAGTGTATCGCAATGTTTTTTTCGAAATATCAACTAATTTGCAGACTGTGGTCTGAAAAGGGGAAGCAAATTCATTAGCGCCGATGTTACGGATTCTGTTCTCAGATAGTTCATCACATTTTCATAGAATTCAAGTTAACTGAGGGAACTTGGTAATACCGGGTGTAAAAAGAGGGCATACTATGCATCAGCCCTGTCGCGAAACAGTATGAATCACAAGTTTTATCTCGTCTAACCTTGATGAGTTCCTCACAGTATACTAATAATTAATCGGTCATATTCTACAGTCTTAGTTGGACGTAATTCTCGGATGTAGAGTCGTAAATTCTGGTCATACTACTAGTGAGTTATTCAGTATACACAACACATACTAGAGAGTTGTAGGAATACTTGGGGAATAAGGTATATAATTATGCATGTTTATGCGTCTAAGTTTGTATGAATACATATTATATATCCACCTGCTCACGTTTGTTGCTTTCTCACGGGAAATTGCCGTCATTCATGGTCCTACTCGCTTATTCTGCTATCAATTACGGATTCAATCATTTGTGACTTGTCAATAATCATCAGTCTATCTGCTGATTCAACTGGAGCAATTCAAGCTTGTGTATGACCCGGTAAGCGAGATATCCACATAAATATAGGAGCAACACTAGTTGAGCACAAACGTTTCTCATACCGGCTACCATATGATCACAATAATGGCCATGGTAATCTACCACGAAAACAGCAAAGATATCAAGCTAACCAGTAGTATTTCATAATATCGTCAGAGAATCGATACCATCATTACAATCCCACACCAAACAATCATCATTATTGAAATTTTCCTCAGTGAGCTGAATATTGATACCTAGACAAACACACGGGATTCTGATTCTTAAAATGAACACAATTTATTTCTGATCAACTGGATCGATTCACGGCGCAGAATAAAGCATTCATATTCCTTGATGAACCGCTCTTTAAACAGTCATTATCTACTACTGAAAGTTGTCAGGCAGGATGTGTTAAGCTAATCTTTTTCATGGTAATTCTATTACTCAGATATACTAATAACGTCAGACACTCATTCGAAAATCAAAGGAAGATATAAACAAACATCAAGTTACCGTGCGACGTAATTCCTTCAAACTGTACGCTTTATTGCAACGTAACACCATGGTCATTGTGGTCTTGAAATCTTTCGGGGATAGTACAAAGGTAAGGATAAGTATAAACTGATTAATAATGCAAGGTAGACAGACAGGTACCCAATTTATATCCCGAATTATTTTGCTACATCTCAACTGTCACTTGGGCACAATCATACATGTGCACACTTAATTACTTCTGTGATGAATATGACAAATAAAGATACTTAGTTCAAATTTGGATCGAAAAACAGTACAATCTTAGTGCACCTGGTTGACACCGGGCTTCAGAGGAATCAGAATAAGGCTTTCAAAGTTCTTATTTTTCTCCACAAACAAAAGCAAGCTTGTTCACAGTTGCTTACTTTAGTGATAAACAAGGCGCTTGTTGTTGTCAAGCCAGAGCAATAAACGTATCCTTGTCACTTTTTTGGTGTACTGACCTAATGTGGTGACTGCGTTTGTGGTTAAAACTGAAGTTTCGAAGCAGATCCCGTGAAAAATAAAACATTCGTCCTCTCAATGTTAACGAATATGTCCCCGAAAAACTGCAATGTGGTTAGGCCATTTCGAATTCTCGATGTTAAATGGAGCTTGGTAAATCATTGAACAAATGATGATCCGGAGAACTGAATGAAATGCCCATCGAAGAAATTTCGGGAATTAGCCATTTTTTCCTGGGATTATCTTGACCTGATGAATAGTAGATAAAGCACTAATTGCAGATCTGCGTACCAATCACTATTCATGCCTCGTTCGATACGTGTTCGAAATCCAACTTCCATTGAGATCAGGCTCGTTGAGAAAAGGTTTCGTAAAACGTGTGTTCTCACACATTGAATGCATTCTGATTAACACAATATCCATTTTTGAAATTCAGATATAGACAACTTCCATTGCAACAGTTGAATCCAACCTCGCTTTGAATGGTTATCGTTTTGTTGTGTATTTGTCACCTCTAATTGGTGGTTTATGGCAGATTTCTGGGGCATTCCATCCCCTGAGACTTCGAGGATTTGCGACTTGATAATTCCGATACCCTTCTATGTGACCTTGTATTTTAGCTGGTAGAGTATGTGGTGGGCAGCCGTGTGTGGGTTCAAGTCACATCTATCTTGGTCAGTGATTTAGCACATTTGAATCAAATCAAGATAAGGTAGTTTAATCGAGTCTGACGTACTGGTTTTGCACAAAACGAACATGGGAGATGAATCTTACAGTAGAACAACGATGGCGCGGTCGTTTCATTTCTCTAGGAACACGTGGCCTCACGGTATGTGCGCGTCCTGGCAGTGTGTGTGTACATGTAAAGCGATCTGTTTTCATTGGTAAAAGCCTTTCGAATTTACAATGCTTGGATTTATGCGAGTTAAATATGTACCATCCGATCGGATGTGAATAAATCTAAGCTATACATCTGTTTTTGTAAAGCCTGTTCCCTGGTTTGGTGATGACAACAATAAACATAAAAGTCTTGATCGTTGTCCCTCAAAACTCATTGCATTATCATAACAGACTTACATGGTTTTTCCCAATAGCCAGTTTGATCTTAAAACAGAAAAACACGAAAAATAAATTATTCGGGATGGATTAACTAGGAGAACACAATAACCGTGTTATTAGACTATCTACATAATTAGACTTGTGACTGACTGTATCGGTAATCGGAAAGAAATGACTAACAAGCACAGAACATGTGACCGGAGCAAGTGTGAACAGCAGGAAGTCACGTGCTGCATTATCGGTGCATGGACGCTTGTGACTGGCTTGTTGGGGAAGACGTTCACGCGATACAGATGCGTGAACTTCATACACATGAAAGAGCGCAAAACAAACGAGAGTGGGAAAGTGTCTACGATACACAGTCGGGAACGACAGAGAAACCAAACTATGCATTCTGTCGTCTGCGGTAGTAACAACACCACTAATAATTCTAATCACCATCCAGTGAATCATCAGCGGTAGCTGCAGCGGCTGGCCCATCGGAGCCTTTTGGTTATAAGTTATTCTCGATAGAGCAATGAACCTTCAGGCCATTGAGAAAGCCCTTTTCTTGTGTGCGTGTGTGTGTGGGGCACTATTAAAATCTATTACTGCAGCAAATCAGGATCCAGTGCTGCATGCTGAACCCTCTTTATTGGAACTACACTTTAGGAGTAGGCAGTCGCTAACAATGAGAAAACGACAAATAGGCCGACCTCCCCCAGAGTAAACAACGATTTCGGTGTACAGTCAACCTGGAGTGTGCCTGCTCCGTTGTTTGTGAAAAAACAGGATGGTAGAAACTCAGCATAAGAACTGCCTTTATTTTCAAGAGACACACACTCTGGAGGTCACAAGAAGGAAAATAGATGAGGGTTGGTCGGGAGACTTCTTGTCTTCTCTTTCATGAAAACTGGGAAATTTTCTCAACTCAAATGATGAAAAAGTGAGTGATCCGATGAACTTTAGAAACTGTATATTATTTCTGTCCCAAGGCATGCGACGCGTACCATATTATCCGTGCGGATTTGTGAGAACTGCAATCAAACTTTATACGGTGTTTAAGAGTCATCTGTCACAACCTTGTGATGTACTCTTGGTCACCTTTCCGAAAAATCACTTAAGTCATCCTTTGTTTTAGCACGGACATTATATAAAGTACAAACCAATCGAATAAGGTCCCGACGAACGGAATGATTCTTATTTGACTGTAGTTCTGACTAGATGAGTAAAGCTGATCAAAAAGCCTCTGCATTGACTGACTAGATGACCGACCAACTGACTAGCTAACTGAAATTATGAATGAATGGAATGATGTTCGGGCGAACTACTGATTAACTGAGTAACTGAATAAATGAACGGGTGCATTGTGGATGAATAAACAATTACTGAACTGTGGAGCAAACCAATTAACGTGCCTTCCATCGCGAACCCTCTTATAGATGGTAATTCTCTAGTATCTCCTGTCAACGGATTTTGTGAGAATAGCGAATATCTTTTTGAAGGATGGGCTGGCTGACAGGAAGTGCACCTCTGAAATAATAGACTGTCGTGCCCTTGAGTTCTCTCCCATCTTTTTGATCTCTGTCAGTTATTAAGCTATTGCTTAGCACATCACAAAACTAAAATGTATCAGCGGCCACCCTCGGGTAAACTACTCGACAGACGGACTGAACCAGTTTGAAGGCAGCTGACGCAAAAAAACCTCGATAAGACGGTGTTTGGCATGTGAATACATTTACCCCTGTATAGGCGGATGAGATTACCTGCATAACCCGATGGATTTTAAGGAAGTCTGTCATACCAAAAAGGATGTATGGGTCTCTGGATTAGATTCAGTTCAACTAAATAGCAAACGGGCTCTTAGCGAGCCACTGGTAACCATGCATCAACACACTGCTGCCTTGCAGTCCGCACTTGGTTGTGCCAAGGCTAGAGGCGCACTCTCGAGAAAAGCCGGGGGACCCTGGGGACGTTTCATATATATCAAAACTCGGAACAACCCCATGATCTTGACATTCATGAAGCTTACTTATCTTCTTCAAACAGCCAACAGTAGGAAATTGGTTGAGTGGATCTGTTGATTACGTTGTATTAGGGTTACTCGCAGTCTGATGCCACCAAGTGATCTGACTGGATGTTATTCGTCAATAAACCAGTCGGTTTGCTGGAGCAGCTATCTTTCCGTATTATAAGTTTTATCTTTGCAAAGAGCTCTCAGATTTGTGTTCATTCTGGTCTTGTCTTGATGCGATTGTGCCTGTAACCCGGTAAACGGTCGTTATTCCGGTCCTTCCATTAAATCCGTAAGTGTCTGGCGATTTAAAGCATTATTATCTGGTACATTCTGGCGTTGCCAGATCAGTCATTCTTTCCAAAACAAACTTTACATGAACACCTTATGCTCAGCAGCAAAATTGAACCCATTCAACGACATTGCTTTCTTCTTCTCTCATGAGCTCCTGTCGTTGTGAGTAATGCATATTTTTAAGAAATCATCAGTTATGTTAATTGAAAATAGCTGCAGAACTTACGTTCTATACTTTCTAACACCAGTGACATCCCGGCACAACTTTGCTGCTTCGACAAACGGTTGGAAATTGATTGGGAAATTGAGTTTAGGGTAACAAACTTCTGTGACAGGTGCTTTTTGTCCAAATCCATGAGTAGAACAACTGAGGTTTCATTCAGTTTTGAGTAGAAATATGCTACTGTGATATCGTCCACGAAACGAAGGTAGTTAAGCTCCTCGAGTAAGCTTCGGACCTACAGTAGCACACATAGTAAGGAGATAAGTGGGAATGTTATCGTATATTCTCCAAACAAATGTTCTAACGTTTATCAAATGAAGCCAGTATTTTGGTCTGCTGGTTGTCCATTGCACTCCACCTTTCACGCACAAACCACAGGTCATCCAGTTAATCGTGCACTCAGAAACACCAGACTCGAGTTGTCGTGCATCTCTGGCTGTCATACAGGACATCTGACCAAATCTAACTCAGTGATTCGGACCAATCCCGACCGGAACGAGGTGGCTTTGTGGTAACACACACGTCTTCGAGGTGAAAAAGCCCAGGTTCTAACCCTGGACGCGGGAGAGGATATGTACCACCGATGAGCTCTGATCTTAACAAGACTCCAGTCTGGTGTTCCTGGGTGCAGGGTTTACTGGGAGATACGAAGTTTGTGAGTAAAAGATGGAATCGACCGGGCAGCCAGCCAAGCATACTATCATCAACTCCACACACTACTGGCATTTAATTGTGAGATATATACAAAAACAAGTATTCTTAGTGTGATCGAAATTGGTGAACTGATTTTAGGTCTCTCTGACAAAAGCTGGGAGATGACTAAATCAATCTCAACAAAAAAACACGCCATCTGAGCAGCAGGGTAAGCAGGGCGATTGGAATCCGTTCCATATGCAGTAGTCAGAATGGAACACTCCAATCCTCTTGCAGTCATCGATTTGTCTACACCTTTTCCCAACAACAGTTAGTCAAAACACGCAACTGTTTATCAGCAATCCAAAACTCATCACACGCGACCCACAATCCATCACATACGATCACAGCGAAAAGCCGACGCCTAAAGTGCTTCAGTTGTGACGTACCACCTTCATCCAAGCCGCTACATGCGAGCCAGATCAAAAAGCATCGGAATATTATGGCGTCACCCAATATTGGAAAAACGTATTTTCAACGAAGTCTGATTCTGCATTGCTGGCCGAACAAATGAGAAACTCTTAAATTCATATATTGCACAGTTTACCATGGTAGTGGTGTCAAATGTTGCAACATACTTAAACATGATAATGGTGGGGGCGTAGTGTACTTAAAATTATCCTAGGATCCCTCTCAGATCGAAAGTTGCAACTTACTACTCACATGTTTGTTAGTAGGCAAAATCATGTAAACTTCACAGAAGCGGAGATGACTTTAGGCGCATACTCGCACACTATTCACCAGTAAGCGTGTCCGGGAATGTTGGAAGACAGTGAGGTGAGTAAGTGAACTCAGTGGATATGTCACCCAGATTGAGGGTTTTAAGCTTCACACTAACGGTAAACGAAGAATGCATAAGAACACGTCTTTAGGTGGGTTATTACTTGGAAAACTATCTGATTCTATTCACCAATAATCGAGAAACGCGGTTATACAATGAAAGGCTCTTCCGAGATTTGATCCGGATGGGGCATATCAACTGCCTTGAAGGTATTGGAATGAATATTTGCGTGTTATTATTTCTCCAACAGAAGAACATAGGAATTCATTCAGTTTGAACCAGGTCCATAAAGTACACCGCTGGATTCTATGGTAGTTGAGACCCAGAAAATTCTACTTTTTACTTCTTGGAGAATATGAAACTATCAGAATTTGTCCTCGGCGCTATAACTAGGACTTCATCTATGCACTGCTGGCAGAAAAGCTAATTATTTTATCAAAAGGCGAAAACTCGTAATAAACTGGAACTCCGTTGTCTCACCCCTCCACTAGTGGCGGATATTCAACACGTTGTCACGGTCAAACATCTATGTCACTGCTTTAATTGTCAGAATTTCTCCAAAGTATCAGTCTTTCACTCTGTTTTCACATAGGTTTCATCTTGACCTTCACTTGCTCCCGGGTTTTGGGAGAGCTATCGTAAACTGTTCTCTTGAAATAACCCCCCACAGGATAAAGTGCAACGACGATATGTCCAGAGATATGGGAGACCACATTACAGACCCATTCGTTCGATCCATTGCAAAGGGTGTGTTACTTCAGGCCAGTCAGTGATAACCAATGCGGAAATTGGTGAGGTTCCATCCCACCTGAACTACAGTTTTGTCACGGCGGATAACTGTCAGCTTTCAAAGTATTCAGGAAGTCACATTCGTCGCATTCAGGTATATTGGAGAAACCAACCAATCATGAACAGTGGATGCCATACTACACGATCAACTTCCAATTGCCCTGTTTAGTATTTTATTACTAGTCAAAGAGATTTGCCTTAAGCCATCTCCTTCCGTGTTGTACACATTTAACGTAATGCGGATGTAATATTGATGCACGGGTTAAAAGTACGTACATCATTCGGGAAGATAACGTCCCCTTCCGTCCAAAATATTCAAAACATTTCAGATTAGTGAAACTTTTGACTGAAATCAAAGTGTTTTTCTTTGAATAGAAAGATTCGGTCGTTTTCAGTCACTCATTCATTCATGAATGTTTGAGCCACCTCTAAATGCTACTACCAACCGTTTGACAGTATCTAGTGGCTTATGGTCTTGTTCATTTTTCACGAAAGTTCTCAACTACCCCAGAGGTTTGCATTGCCGAATTCTATCCATTGTCCTCGAAAAGTGATCCCACTGTTATTCGACGGAACTGAGATCCAGGGACCAGGTTCAACACGGGAGCTTCTTTACACCCTGATGTGCATGAAATTCTTCTAAGATAAAAGGACGAAATGCGGGCACTTTGCCTTCCTGGTAAATCACCTCAGTATTTGTGCTGCAAAGTGGCAAGATGTGTCGGATCAGGACTTCTAGGTAGGCGTGCTGATGCTATCCAGCACATTATGACCTTCACACCAGAAGGCTTCCCAAACAGACAGTGAACCCCCATTGTGCTGCACTGTTGCTGTAACCAAACCGCTTTTATTAGCTTTGGAGATTTATTTCTAAACGCTCCTTCCAGGATCAGGTTTGAATAACGAAAATACCGAATCATTGGTTAAAATGATAGACTTGCAGCGTTGCAGTGATCGACTCATCTGTTTACCTTCCTTTTTGGCAGACCAAAATACTCGGTAAGCTCGTGGACTAGCTTTCTTGGTTCCTACCACCAGATTGCACCCCAGATGGCCGTCGCTTTTTCAGGACACACGTAAACTCGAAAGGCAGACAGATGCATGAGCTGTCAGACTGAAAAGTACACGTAAGTTTGTGTCTGACCTTCACAGAACATCTCAAGCAACAATGTATGACGTAAAAGTACTACTGTTCTGGGTTTGTTTGAACTATGTCGAACCGATGGTGTGGAGCCTCCAGACTTTAGCTTATTTAGAGGAGATGGGTTGTGCTTTGGTGAATCGTGAACAACGCATACGTCACCCTATATCGCTGGCTGGATCAAGGGACTAGTCAGAAATAAGACGTAGAACTTTATCTGTTGACAGTAGTCTCTCTTGTAGCTTTGTTTCCCCAGTATATCTGTAGTGAAACCCGAGGAGATTGCCTGTTTGTTTCCAGCTTTCCCCAAAGAGCCATTCACAAGTATAAACATAACATTTTTGTGCTTGTGTTTTTGCCATTCAGTTTTCAGGAGATATCATGATCTCCACAAAGGTATTTTACACTAGAACACCACCGTATTCGATCAAACAGTGATCTCTTTATATCGGGCATGACATGTCGAAATGCACGCGCTCGAATGAATGCCACAAATGACAGCCCTGCACGATAAAACATAGACAAGCATACAGACACACAAAAAACCTCCACTTCGCCCTAAACATTCGAGCACATTTGTTTCTGTATCTTAATTTCACCAAGCCAGGCACAGGGTTAGTCGTGAACCAAATGAAACCAACGGAGTGCACATCTCTTCGTTGATTTGTATCCGTTTCCTTCATTTAAATGTCCAATGTTTTGTGTGAG
Organism: Fasciola hepatica; assembly: GCA_948099385.1. Classification (NCBI taxonomy): domain Eukaryota; kingdom Metazoa; phylum Platyhelminthes; class Trematoda; order Plagiorchiida; family Fasciolidae; genus Fasciola; species Fasciola hepatica. The sequence continues at coordinate 1,991,493 of CANUEZ040000162.1, forward strand.
TGCATGTGTGTGCACCGCACATGACGCTGATCTGAGAGGGCTTTTCAGCTGCAAATTTGTTCCATGTGGCGTGCTTAGTAGAACAGGCTGACACACGCAAGCAAGAACTGACGAACGAAGTTAGATCACACGGGCACATAGACCATGGGTAATTGATGACTATTTCAACATAATCATTATTGTTATCATTATTAGTAACTTCTTTTTCATTATACAAAAAGTGTACAATATTTCAAGGAGGCGGTTGCCGTCATTTGAAGGCTGCCAACTGGGAAATGTGATCGGCGTCGGTAGCAGGATTCGAACCTGGCGAAAAAGAGCCTCGAATTCACAATAACAACCTTTCAATTAGAGCCAAGCAGGAAGAAATTAGCTCTCATAAGGGGGAAATGCAGTTGCACACTTCATGATGGGGTCTGGTTGGATCACGTTTACTAACATAAAAATCATTCTCACATAGATTTGTGGACAGTGTTGTGAAGTCGGGGCCATTACTTTAGATCATTCATCCTTGTCAAGTTTCAATTACTTCGCAAATTTGCCCAATGAGCAGGCGAACTACGTTGCCTACCGCGTATGCTCAGGAAGCCCTTATAAGTACATGAATCACTCACTACCTTGGTTGTAGGTCTCCGTTTGTGTTCGGCTTTTCCGTAATTTACAAGGTCTTTTGTGCCAACCAGATTGCTCGATTTGCAATTTGCTAAATAAAAGCCACTTTCTGACCAATCGAAGAACGCCACTGATGTGGCAAAACAAAAACACATGCACATGCACTGACGATGTCATCTCGACTGGTGATGAAAGGTTTCTGATCTAAACGCGAAGCTCAGCGATCAGAACATCATGACAACCAACAACCTGAGCTACAACTAACACAAATATTTGAAACCATTAAAAACATATCTAAGACAACTATAATAAACAGGAATGTGTGGAATGACATCTTATTTTGCTGGATCGACAAACAAAAGACGACTAATTAAGGACAAAGCATTGCAGTTTTTCTAGACAGAGGCTTGATGCACTTCAGACAACTACGGCTTCAGTTCGCACCAGTGCCTTAAGAAAAAAGGGTTTCATGATTCCACAGAAAAAACACTTCGCGTGACGGTTGGTAACTAAACACACTCTCCGTATGAGTGATCAAATCGGCGCAGCACGTAAAATGCTATTCTGCTCCAAAGATATTTGATATTTCAAGTTTCTACCATCATAAGAGATATTCAAGTACCTCGACATTCCAGCGACGGCGTGGTTCTCCATTTGGGGGCCAAGACCAGAGCTGAACAACTCCTAAGAGGGGTGCGTATTTAGTGCCTTTTAGAGAATCATATCAGAGCTCGAATGATTTATTGATTTTTCGTATATCTTCAAGTCTCAGGACTATTTCATACACAATGAGCGTTATCGACTACTACCAACTTGTTAGTAACCAAACTGTAAACACAATCGTGTTTTGCGTCTTTGGCTCAGAATTGGTCATTTCGCTTCACTGGACACCGCTTTGTGATTAGTCAATATGCACAGTCGGTCGTTAGTACGAAGCTCCCTCTATTCTTGTATCTCTTTTCGTTCTAATGGTATGCATACTTATGGTTTTTGACATTTTTTGCTGTTCTCCATACCTCCCACCAACCGGTGATTCTAAACTAATAAATGACGCTGTCGCCTAATTTAACAGCGAATCCCAAGTAACTCTCTCAAGCATAGATTACCATCCCCACGTTCATCGTTGTAAGTGTTGATGCTAGCTCACGCACTTGCTGGGATCCGGGTCACCAAGTTATCTTTCCTTCTTTGCAGATAGAGCGTGCCCAACCCCCATGGAAAGACACTGCATTCAGCCTAATTGGACACTAAACATTGCTGTATTCCTCTTGGTTTAAAAATGCATGTTTCCTGTTTAACAAGCTTTAGTACTGTGCTGATTACATAACAGTGTTTTGGAGCACAATTTCTATCAATTTAAATGTTTTCATTTGTTGTCGAGCTGTAGGGTAAGTCAGACCAAAAATATATCTTATAAAGGCTGAAAGGTGACTAGATCATACGAACCCCAGTGGAATCTGATCAATGATATCAGCGCGGACCGTCAACAGGATTGAGTCCACAACAGTAATAATAACTAGAGAACTACATGGATAGCAAAATGGTTGTCAGCGATATGTCACAAACCTGCTTTTCCGCGGACTCCTCAAAACTCTTGAAAAGCTCGGAATTAGGGTGCAGTAAATATGGATTCCAATTCTCCTGTTGACAATTCTGCTGAATCTTCCCATCAATTCGAATTCCTGCAAGTGTGAAACATATAACTTAATTGAAAATCGAAAGGTTTCAACTAAGAATTTACTAATTTCTAAACATCCATCCATTTTGCTTTCGTTTTGTAAGAGTTAAAACATATACGTAGGTTTAAAATGGTGTCGGTTAGGTAACTGGGTCACTGAATACACTTCGAGCCACTTCGAGAGATATAAGGATAACTTGCAACGGAATAGAAGCTTAATAATTGCATGCGAAAAATATAGGACTTTGTCGTGAACAAAGATCTCACCTCTACTTGTGTTGTGAAAGCAATTCCTTCGAAACACCGCGATTCAAATTATCTACGTACTTATCTACAATGCCTCTGATATTCTTCATCAACGTTTTCCGGGTGGATAGCACACAACTTAGGATATGTTTGCTTTGTTCTTTTTATAACCACTCTCACCCCCCCCCCCCCCCTCCCACTTTCACGAAAACGAGCCAAAAGTGGACTCAGTAAACTTGTTCTTGGCCTTATCGTATCATGACGACAATTATCGAGGCTACAAAAATGAGCATAATCACAGAGATTTTTCTGACCAAAGGTTAAATGTCGATGAAAACTCACTTTTTTAGCAGAACACATAACAGTTCTCAAACTTCAAGTTCGCTTTGGGGACTTGATTTTGGTTTCCGACTACTCATACTTTTCAGTAGTACGAGATTCCATTGTTCATGAAATTTCTACCGTGCAGTATCCATGACCTAATGAATCGGAGCACTATATAGCCTTTCAATGCAACCTAGTAAAAATCATTAGCTTCAGTGCTTATTCACTGAGTTCCATTTGAATTAGCAGCCGGTAAAATCTGAGTCCTGGAAACGTCTGGTACCATGTATGAAGTTGTTCCAAAAATTAGAGATAACTTGTGAATGTATACTAGAACAGGCATAGACAGACAAGTGCTCACACTCGGCCACGTTACTTACAGGTACGGCACTGTCAAAACCGCAATGAAGGTTCAGGAACGTTTCAAGATCATTGATCATGTGATAGTCTCATATGTTCTAATCCCCACAGCTGTCTCTCACTTTGGTGGTAGACAGTAATCCACTGTCTTCCGGCTCGTTATTACACGCATACTATTGTGACCTTATTGGTAATCCAATCCAAGTCTCAGGATCTGGTTGCAAGTTATCCCTAATAGTGCAACGGGAGTTTGAGACTATGGGGTATATCCCTTCCAATACACTCATGCGCAAACGTGTAGTGAAAAAACTTTGTTCTTGTGGTTATCACCAGAATGTGACTGGTAAAATCATCAAATAAGTGGATAGTGTCATCTAATAATTCAAGGAATAGGTGGAACATATCCACGGTGATAACGGTTGTTTTGAATGAAATCCATATAACGATAAAAACTGCTTCTTATACTGCAGCATCTACCACCACAATATCTACTATTTCTACCAATACCACAAATGCAACAACAGAAAGCCGTTTCATCTGGAAATATACCCAGATGTGTGCAACTTACGGTATTTTTCCTTTTCTACTGGATACTGAACATCTTGACGAAATGTGAAAGGAAATCAGAAAATAAAGTTTTTCAGCTGCAGCAACCACATACGCGTGAAGATGACGAGCATAACTGACTTCCAATCTGCACATCATCTAGTGTGGTAATCCTAATTCATTCTTCCATCTGCGCAGTTACCCATCCATATAGCTGACCAGAATACCTGGAAATGTTCTAGATGAAAACACTAAATCCTAGTAAACAATTAGTGATGTGTTTTGTTTAACCGGTCACGTGGAAGCAGTTAGGCACGCATGCGTTCACGCCAACTGGTTAATCTTCTTTAAATACACACGCGCACTGTGCTGATGCTAGTCTTGATTCAGCCCGGACTGTGTTGGCCAATCAGATCTCGCTAAGTGTCGATCGGCCTTGCTTGGCCGGAATATAATGCATGCGTGGATTACACTTGCTCATGTGCTTTACTCAGACAGATTGAACTAATGTCTGTGCCGTGAGTGTGCTGCTTGTTCGATAAACCAACTTTCAGTTTTATTAGTACATTGAAAGACAAGCAATTCGGCTTGTATCTTTGGCATTCTTGTTTCACTTAAATACATATTGTTGTCCAGTAACTGAAACCCACATAGATCAACAGCCATGTATCATCGTCGATTGGATTCACTATGGCCAACAAGGTCCAAACGCCTCAAGGCATGCGATATTTTACCCCGCACATACTTGACCAAATATTTAAGCAAGAATCTGGTTTCCAACGGATAAGTGTCCCAAGAGAGTACTAACTCCGTAGCTAGTTTGGGCCTTCAAACGTCACAAAACAAAGATAAACAAATGCTGGAAAATATTACTTCATTGTCATGACACGTATTCATCAGTTTTCAATGTTGCACGGGCATAGAAATGACTACTCTGCAACTAACGTAGTGATGACGGTACCGACAGAGGTTGACGCACAAGAGGCGGTACTTTCATACAACAGGCTGCAGTAATCAGCGACTACCCCACCATGATGTGCCTCCCTAACAAGCTGAAAACCGCATTACTGGAATCATCGAAAGTCTTAGAAAATTGTAATTTTGCTGTGCAGTTATTTTATCTGGTTTGCTGTGAAACATCAGCTTCAGTGCATATCCACCGAGCCCCGGGGAACGATTGTGAGTCGAACAAATTAACCACAAGTCTATCCGAACTGACTCTTAGAAATTTGCTCAACACCATCACCACATCATACAGTGCATGATGAATCATTTGATAATTAATTCAGATCATCCACTGCTCGTATGGAATGAGTCAAATAACTCTTACTTGCTTTTCGATTTCACAAGTTGGTGCTGCTTGCTTGGATGTTAGGCGAAAAGCCAAAGCTTATGAACTGTGATACAAGGATTTAAAGCTGTGGAGTAAACTGTACTTGATATCTTTAACCTATCTTGACTACTTACCAAGACTCGAAAAAAGGCAAGGTGGGTCATCCAGTTCAGACGAGATGAAGTCCAAAACTGCCTGATCACTGTCCACGTCCAATCCGAATTTCTTCACATTGCTCATATCCAGATTGAATTGCAACAGCCTCAAATTTCCATTGGGTTCCTCATGCACACAATGAACCGAATGGAGTTCCAAGTCCGAGGAATATGATTTAAACGGTTTACTAAACTACGACGGAATGTATGAGGAAGAAAACTGAGTTAGTTGAAATGTTAAATTTGTCCGAAATTTGTTGCTCTTGTTGTTGTTGTTGCTAGTGGTAGTTGTGGCGGTGGTAGTGGTGATGGTCAGGGTAACTTACTGCTTGATGCATTTTCTTTGGATCACAACCAAGTGAAGCAGAGCGACTTCGGTCACATTCCATCAGTGCGGTTAGTGTGACGGTGAATTCTAACAGCAAAGAGAAGGGGAGGGCACGGATGATGTTTGTTTCCCGGTATAAAATGATTGTTGGCTCTTTTTTGACAAATTATTGCCTCATGACTGATATAAAGGTTAGGTGCTACCAATACATTGTCACCTCTGAGGTAAAAAGTTCTATTTCATCCAGCCACTGTCACCTTGATTATCCTTCAGTGGCAGTTCAGTCTCGTCCGACTCGTTGTCAAGACTGACCTACCTGGACCTTATATGGTCCTCCATTACTGCAAATCTGAAGAACGGGTTGTCATTCATCCCTAATAATGCAGCGGGGGTTTGAGGACCTGGGGCGGAGGTCCCCATTCCACTGTAAAATTCTTGTGCTCCTCCAGCCACACACTTAAATTCCGTCGGCTTTACGCTTCCTGGCACATAACCATTTTTTAACCAAGAGAATGGTATGAGAACCACGGTTTTCTGGAGAGCATTGGAAATTTCCCATGAGTAGTATGGTTTTGTCTCTTGATGACAGGAAAAAATGTTCCCGAAAGCACACGGTCGATTTCGCAGTTTTGCCGCCAATCGGGAATGCGTACCCCGTACTCTTCTACACGATCATAGCAATAGTGGACACACTGTAAGTGGTTTATGGCCGTAGTCTCATTTGAAGCGATAAAGAAGCATACTTCTAACGGTGAAAAGCCAAACTTGGGACTGTGTGCCGTCGTTCTGAAGGCTATGCGTGTTAACCGACAAAATAACATTGAAAGAATCACCTTGATATTCTAAAGATAAACTCGTTATCCATGTACTTTCCTCACGAAACAAATGAGAGTGCGGCCGTAAAATATTTATACTCGTCCTGGTCAAGTCAGGTGATCACCTAATACAACCAGAGGTGGATACTTAGCAGCTAGATAACCAATCTACCATGGGTATGTTAAGAAGAACCTACAAAGAACTGTTCATCTCTTACTGCTTAACAGTTTGTTAAACCAGTGTCAGAGTGCTAAGGGGATCTGGCTGGATGGGAAGATGGAGATGATTTGCATTTCTTGATTCTGGAAAACAAGTGCTTGAAGCAGGATTTGGTGGGAGATGTAAAGACGCATTTGCTAAGATCTGATCAAATGGGATGTGATTGGTCAGCAAGGCTTTTTGAAGAAAACTTCAGGCCAGCTTGGGACAGAAGACACGAACCGAGCTAGCCACAGAGGATCCTACTACACTGAGAAATATATCTGGAGTACCTGGCAATAACTCCGAAATATTTAGCAAGCAAACCATGGAAAATAATATAAGAAATGAATAGTCAATGTGGTAAGATACGTACAAGTAACAAGCATCTAATTTAAGGAAGTGGCATCGATACGGATTAAGTTGTAGCCCGTTTACTAGGAAAAAGGTGCGGACATTGCCGGATCAATGAAGATAAAAAGTGAAAGTAACTCCAAGGTATTTGCAGGATGAATTTCTTGCTGCAAGCCCACCGAATTTGGATCGGTCTGTATTAAATGCAGAAAGATGATACTAGATATCGCAACTGTAAAAAAGAAAAAGCAGGTATCGAAGCACTTGGAGGGATTCATTTTTAGGTTCAGAAGAGAAGATCAGTTGACGAGTTTGGTGTCTTTTCATTGCAGGAATGTCTGAGAAAAACTCCTTGGGATGTGACATACGGAGACCCACGTTATCAGCATAATCAATAGGTAAACTGTCATTGTAAACAGTCGGGGAAGAAAGATAGGTAACAAATAGGAAATATGATAGAATGGCAATCTGCGAAACACTTTAAAGAAGTTTGTCCGTAAATTCGACTGCCTGCAAAATTATCCACAAGAGCATCCCATGCCCAAAGATATCACAAGGGTTTTCCTATCGGTGAAACACCCAATGAAGAGCGCCAAATCTTCAGAAATGACCACCCCCGTATATCATAGTCTTCTGCATTTTATCACTGAAATACGTCTTAAAATACGATAATCCAATCAGCAAGTACAGTCTACCTTAACACATTTGACTCAACTCTGGCGTTCAGACTTTTGTTTTTATCATCACAAGCGAAATCCGAGGCCAGCTGCCGAGGATGATCCATTGGTATGATCTCTTATCGCTCCTGCAAAATCCAGGTTGGAACCCCACTACAACGGATAACTTTGGTCGTAGACCATAACCTACCACTGCACCTCTCATTACCACACCTGACTTACTGGGGAGTAAATCGACTCTCCATTCCAAGTGTCAGGGGTATGATCGCCAGTCTCACGTCATTCTGCAGTAAGTCTCCAATTCTACAGTGCATATACCTCTTGAAGGAGTATGCACTCGTAGCCATTCACGCGGAAATTAAAAATGAAAAACTGTCCTAGCAAAACGAACAGGATTACGTAACCGACGTGTTACCTGTCCAGAAACCACTGATTATTGTTGCTTGGATTGCAATATGATCAGTCTGCTAAAATTACGCTGAAAAGAGTATTTCTCTCACTTACCAACACAATTTTATATACATGATTACAAACAGTAAGACAAAATATTACTTATATATTGTACTTTTCTCGTGAACTTTCTGATCAACCGAATCATTGTTTCTTGGTATACTGGAATGTTATCTTGGCAGATGTGATCACTTCCACTGCTTTGGTCAGCACGGTAACCTTCAGTCTGAGGCCATCTCATGTAAAACTCTATTTAAATGGGATGATTCAAATATTTTTCTCCATACATTTGGGTATCTAACCTACTGGTCATTCACAACCAATCGCGTTTAACCGTCCATTCCATCAGTCTTTGTTTCGTCTGTTTGTTGAGCTTTTTCGTACAGACACAAAACGAACATTCAGTGCGATGTGATTTTGCTGAATAATTGGGATACCACGACACACATAATATGTGCTAAATCAATCAATCTATGCTGGCTGAGCCATTTTTGTGATTTCAGGTCAGATATGATAAAATGGCATAGCAAAACGAAGACTTACTTTTGGGGTGAATAGCATTGACCCACACTGCACTTGCCCAAAACCATGAACACCAAAACCAAAGAGAGACACCATCACGTGGTAGCATTTTCAGTAGGAGGTTGCACTGAGGGCAATGAAAAGGTTCATTCGTTCAAAGAGTATTAATATAGCTTAGAATTTTCTTGAACCGTAATTCCAATCCCGACCTTCCGTCTTTGACTGGATGAATGTGAATTCAAAAGGTCAGACGGAAAGAAACACCAAAGATCAATTTTACTGGATTATTTTTGGAAAGTCATTCATACATGTTTCTTCACGTGTGATGTTTTAAGTTCGTCTCGACGAAGTACCGTGAGAATAACTTGCATGTCAAACTATTTTCACTTGCAGTTTTCTGGGAAAAAATCAGTGTATTTCAAGAAACGACCACTCGTACAGTGTGAATAATTTTCTCATGTGACTACCATGGAACAGGTGTTCTTATTTGCTCTGCATCATTCATTTCACTTCGATCCGTCCCTCCAGAAGATTGATTTGTTGTCGTCTACAATCAATGAACACTGACTAACGGCCATCAGCTGATCATCTTGATTTTCTGGTTTTAAATCTTGCCGTCACCGATCACTTCCCAAAGTGACAAGTAACTACTACTACTACCATTGTGGTGGCGTGCATATGCTACTTGGTAAGTAGTTAATTGATAAAACGCAACTATGGCCAGTTCTGGAATAACAAGGGACTAAAACCAAGTAAGTAAACGACGGCATGCAAACAAGGCAACTGCTCCTCCGTCTGGATGGTGATTGTTTTCAGGTGAATAGGACAGAGACTTTGCCAATAAGCATGTTTGTAACACTTGGTTAGCTTTGTCGATGTGCGAAAGAGCTGATTTCAATGAGCAACCTATTACCCAGGCACGTCTTGTGGATCATAAAACGATCACTACTAATACGACCGCTACCACCACCGCTAATACCACTACCGTTATAATCCAGAATAGGTACCATGGGTTGCTTATTGAAAACTGTTCATTCGAACAATTCCCAAATCAATCAATTCCGTCAACCTTTCTCGTTTGCATCACCACTATCCAGTTAACTTGAAGGCAGTATTTAGCCGATCGGAAGTTACTGTCCTGTAGTTTATATGTCTTGTTCCACCTAGTTGTGGTCTGTCCGTATGCCTTTGTCAGGTTCCTTGTCGCTTAGTTTGTACTTTGGAATTACACACTCAACTTCTGGCAAAAATTCATTGCACTTCCCAAACATCTTTTCATCTTCCTTCGTACCGGTACACCAATGTCATGTTGGTCCGACCGTCGTCTTCTCTTATTCCCGTCTTCCGACTTGTGGAAGCGTGTTCACCGGTCGGGCGACTCCTCTAGTAGCGTGATTGTCATTGGTCTGCATATCAGTCCGAGAAAAACATCATTCTTCTTCAAAGCGACAGATTTCATGGAAATATTGGCGGACTTTCAAGCAGAGTGTTGCCCTTTCCATTTGACCAGAACCTTTCTGAACTTGAGCCACTGGTTCGTCCTCTACTGGGCTACTATTACTTTACCCGGGTACACAGTGGCAGTAATTCTGGTTCACGTACAGTCTGCTAGCCGAAGGCCTGAATCACAAATTATTGAGTTTTTTCCATTTCTGAAGTACTTCTCTACTTTCTTAGTGCAGTTCGACAGATCTAGTCTGGTAGGTCGACCACAGTCCTTCCTCAAGTTTGAAAGGAAATCTGCCTATTCTGCGACAACCATATGAGATGGAGAGTACTTCATACTGGACGGCTGGACATACGATGTGATATCAACAATAGTAGCAGAACCAGCCCCAAATCTCTACTTTTTGTGGTCTGCGTTCCATCAGTTGCGCAACATTTCCTTTCCGTGAGATCATCCGTTTGGGAATGATACGCGGCTGCGCGAATAGTTCGGGTTTGCAGCTTCCCAAGGCAAGTCCGAAAGTGGCTGCTTTGCAATCACGGGTCTTAGTAGATAATGATCGATTTCGGAACCCCATTGGTGGCTACAATATATTACGTGATCATCGTACTGAAGACATTAGCGCGATAACCAGGAAAGTCGACAGCTTCAGTCCAATCCATCTATGTACTGAAGTCTGCTTGGCGACTTTGGGAAAAGTCCCACTGGATCAACGAACCACAGTTTACCAATCTTCGAAACCGTGAATGATGGAATTTCATACTGTGTGCTCCGCGTGTCAGATTCGAAAAGCTGATATCGTTCACATGCCAGAACCATCTTTATCCCATCATTCCACAGATTTGGTCAAAATGCTGCTGGGTAAAGTAAAGAAAATCGAGTAGCTAGATGTAAACTTATTCAGTAACTGCAACAAAGATTTACGCATGGTAAAAGAAAGTATTTTGTCCAAAATAAAACTATTTTGATGCTCCCTAAATAAGCACCAAGACCATTAGCATCCCCTGCTTACATTTACAAAAACAGTACATTCATGTTCTCCCACAATCCGCTCTCATTACAGTGTAAATATTCAGAGCATATTTTCTCGTGAGAATCTTCTCAATGCACTTTTCCCGGGCCTATGTTCCACCTTTTGTTGACATGATCCACAAACTGTTAGAACTTACACGTGAATGTTTGCTTTAGGACCGGTTCTTGATACTCGCCTCATACTCCGAATGGATTTGCACCATGATTACTCCAAAAGTATTCCGAGAAATTGTAATCATTTCCCGGATTGAGTGAACATTTATCTAAGCATCCAACTAACTCCATTATATGTCATTAATTGTTAGATTCAACAAAAGCGAGTTTTACCCGAGTTGTACATTAAATAATTGAGCAAGAATACTTCCTACCAAACAACTTTGTGGTAGTTCGTAAGAAGGCTGGTTCTACTGCTATTTCCTGCCATTAATAATAGTGCCATTGCTCCTGCCGTTGTAGTCACTCGTTCAGATATCACCAACATCGAACACATTTGACAACAATGCTTACCTGCATAACTGCTGACGAGTCGGGGATGCAAACATGTGGGTAGTACACTTCACTTCATCATAATACGTTAGGCCAGTCTGACGTGGTCACTTTCATTGTTGCTCCATAATTTTCCATGACTCTTTTGAGAAACCAACTGATTACTTATTCAGTAAGTAGTATGCGTGCTCTACCACAATACTACGACTGCTATTAGCTCTACCATTACGACTGCTGCTGAAGCTACAACGGAAATAAACAAGAATACTTGACAAAGAGAGTTTTGAGCAGTACAGTAACCCATGAAAGATTTCCAGCATACGTCGCTTCAGCTCTCATTGTTCTGTGCGTTTGAAGTTCTCAGGTTTAGTCACTTCATAATCCAACTTCCTGCAGGTTTATTTTTTTGAGACAGCAGTTATCTTGGATGTTCTCTAAAGGTCAATAGCTTTCCCCCTTGTTAGACAATCACTGAAGATACTGACTAGTAGAACTTAAAGGGTTTCGGCACGCTCTTTCAGGGACAAGAAAAATATTCTAGGCCAGGAGCTTTATTTAACTCCACTTTACATAGCTGCTGGAAGACCACAGCGGGACCGATATTTGGTGGCTGAGATGGGTTATGGAAGATAGACATGGGAGTACACGGTGATACTGAGCTGAAATCACAGTCTATTCCTTCAACAATAGTTTTTCATTTTTTACCTCAGCTACCCCTATTTAGGTGTTTTATGGCTTCCTACATGCCACGACAATTGACATTTCTTAGGAGGTTATCCATATACAACTTATTCAGGATTTCATATTTTGATTTGATAAAGTTGGTGAGTTTTTCCATTTGCCTTCTCTGTTCACGTTTCACAGCCTGCTCCTGCTGTTCAAGTACTGGTGAAGAATACCGATCATTTTGGATGCTGACCGCAGTAGCTCAAATGGAAAACTATGATTCAAGAAAAAATCAAGGTTATCAGTGACATATTCACAGAAGACAGAGTGGTTGGGTTTTGAAAACACGGAAAATTCGGCTGAGGTCTTCAGGGAATCCAACCTTGCCATGTTGGCGAGTAAACAATTCCTCCGATTTCATGATCTGGGTGGCTTTCCTAACAAAGTGGACCGGTTGGTCTTACTATACAGTGTTGGACATACTTTTGAGATACAGCGATCAGAGCTGCTTAGAGACGCTGTTTTTCGAACACAGCAATGGCGATCTACTTGTAAAGATTGAATCAATTTATGCATCAAGTTTGGTGGGAAAAGTACCAAATTTTTCATGATAAGCATAGTGAAAGAAGTAACATCGCATTTGTCAAAGTACTTGTGAAATGTGCGAAGAGATTCACTCACTCGTGTGATTATCATGATAAGCGGAAGATCCAAAATGTTTATCTTCTATGATTATGGTCGAGGTGCCAAATAAAAGTTATCGGTGAGTATCGAGCGAAAGGCACACGGAAATATAACTTACAGGCTGCGATGTGACAACTAATCTTTCCCGTCTAGTATGTGAAGAGTAAACTGGTTGACTTGCCCCACTTGGTAACATAAGCGATAACACCGCCTTCACGACTGTAGACATACCAAGGAATAGTCTTCTCGATATGAATGGAAACCATTCCATCATATAATTCCATCGACTATACCTTTGTGCATCCAATAATCCTACATAACATAATAATTCCTGCATTTTTTATACCTATTCATCCGTATGATTACAACAATATCTTCAATCTTCCTCAACAAAGAACAAATATTACCCCTTGAGAATACGGAAACCTGAGTTCTTCCAACGCTAGTTTCTTGGGGACAATTTGCCAACCCACAAGGGGCTTCTTCACTCACCTACCACGTTTTTCGATCGTCAGTTGGGACGGCACGTCCAGTTGGAAAGGCCTCACCAAATATATATCGATGCCTGAATTTGGAGTTTCTGTAAACTAATCTTTTTTCTGTCTAAAGTGCAAGTTGTTCAAGGATATTTTTCCATTGACGTGTTCAACTAAAATAAGCCCAAACGAAGGTAAAACGGACCAACCAATGCGCATATCAATAGCAGCCCGCCCATTAGTACCCTGCATACTCTTATAACTAATTTGCCTACTGACAATTGGAACAGTAGTAAAGTTCGAATTCAAACTTCAACTACATTTCTGCAGAAATCACGACCTCACTGTTAGTCGTGTGTGGAACGTTCAAAGCACTTGGCGAAATCCACCCAATCACGTGACATGGCAACCCGGTCAGAAGCCCAAGTAAACCTCCGGAAAAGCAGAATTCAGTGTGTTATGTATCCTGCTGGTCTGCCGCCCTAAAGCGAGCACAGACCTTCACAAGGGTCAGGATTGTCTTCTTTTTCGACCGTTGACCAATTCTTGTCCCTGTCACACCCACGCTAAGGTGTTCACGCTTACTTCAGCCTTATAACTCAGAGGAGCTGTTAGTCCGGCATATTCAATCACTTCTTTCATTTTCTGCATTGTTCACATAAATATAACTTACTGTATTGAATATTACTGTATCATCAATAGTATGCACCTGACTAGATGCATCAAAACCTTTTCGTATACAATCATTGCATTACGTGAAGAAAGTCAGACCCAGCAGATTATTCAAAACGGTGTTATTCACAGAACCATGCTTAATCGAAAGAATGACACCGGTCACTTTTCGATGTGTACTCTAAGGAAACTGCAGTGACGGATTACTAGAACTGGATTTATTTGCAGTATTAGTAGAATTAGTTGCGTTTGGTCAGCCACTCACTGTTCCGATGAAACTGCGGGATATTTGATTAGCAGTCAGACAGAAAACTGATCTAAAACTGCCGACGGACTCCTATAACTGAGGAAAGAATCTAAAAGTCTTTATAATTCGGTTACATAACTTAGTCCGTATAAGATGGTAGTCAGTACACATTTCGGTTACCACGGATACCCGTTCTCAAGACCAGTTCACGATCAACTGTAAAATGGTACTGAGGAAAATTACTCATGGAAACCGAACAGTCGACTGACTACTGCCTTTTCCGACAAAACTATTACCAATCAACAAACATTTACCCGTAATATATCGCCTATGTTTTTCCGATACATCGAACTGAGCTCTGCTCAGAGGAACGAATCTCCTGAGAATTCTCTCCGAGATTTCACCCATATCCGTTATTCTACTGTCGTAGTTTCGATAAAAATACTGCTGAGTTAGCCCCTTACAAATTAGCCCTGATTTTGATTTGTGGTGGAATTTCAGTAGATTTAATAGGGTCGGTTTCTAAGTTCAAAATCTCTTCGGCTCGTAGTTCGTGATTTTCTTCGGTACGCCTTATCATTTTCAAGGCATACTCGATTGAACCGTCGCATAGCTACTCACTCCCTTGGGAAACCTCTGGCTCAATATCGGTTTCAGTAACTATTTTCAAGCTATCATCTACACTTTTAGAGTAAGTTATTTCCAATCCGATAGTAAACAGCCTGTCTAGAGAAGTTTTCCTAGAAAGTTTTGAAGTGCTGCTCAAAAATGTTTCATCGTGTGATCCAGGACCACGTGAATGCCCTATTAGATTCTCATTTAATACTGAAATGCCATTCATGGCCATCCTTGCGTATTAGATCACGTGGAGCATCAGATGACACAATCAAGACTACTAAAAAAGTACGAAAAAGCGACGGTGTTATAGTTAAACAACATACACGATATTTCTTTTGACAAATTTCCGTGAATACAGTGTTACAAGCGAATGTTTGTGAGCTGTATCCCAGAATCGCCTACAGTGCTAGACAAGTAAATGACTGATCTTAAGAATACCCTGGAACCTGGTCATTGGGAGTCAATTTCTCCCTTGGTCGTTTCAACGTGCTTCGAATTAGACCGAATTGATCTTCATCAAAACCGATAGCACTCGTGTTAAGAATCGATCACCAGTTAGCTAACTATAACTGAGATTTTCATATCTAGTTTCCCACAACAAAGCCCAGTATGGCAGCTGAAATGAACAAAAATGTCTCTCTACACACAGAAGATGGGTGGAAATGCGGGAAAACGTTGATCGGATCCCATGGACCCTGACATATTACGCCAGCATGCTGTTAATTCCCTTTCTCGAGAGTCAACGCCGATCGTGAACAGATTTTTGGCAGCCGTACATACGTGCATTCGCGCAAGACACCCACTTGCACTTGACTCGGTAGTTCGTCTACTAATGTTAGCGTTGCTCACGAACTCCTGTCCGGCCTTGAGAATGATGAATGGGTGACCTCACACTGGTCGCTGCTCTTTTCTGATTAGTGTCTGACCTTCTCCATTGTTTTTTACCCACGTGAAACCGCACTATTCATTCAGATTAGTTGTCCTTATGAAACCACGTGTCGTTTCGCGGTTAGTTTGGTGGGTCTATTGATTGCTTTTGTTTGGCAATTTCTTCCGGCCTTCGCTATACGTGTGAATTTCATCTCTCCAAACTGATTCATTTACAGCTTAATCCGTGTTGTGTTCCCGTAGAAATACTCAGACGATATTTGTATGTAGTCCGAGATGGGACGTGTATTCATTTCTGTGGAGTAGCAGAATTTCCCGCATTCAGTAACAAAAGTAACTCGGCTGACGAATCTTATAGACAAGAGCTCTTATTTCAACCAAAATCTAGTTCCGTCACTCGTTAGCTCAGAACACGAAAGAGGTAAAATACACGTCGAATTTCGTGGAGAACCCTCTTTTGATGCTGTGGTGATTCAGCAGCTGTCAGAAGTGATACTGCCAGGTACAGCTTCGTAGCCATGCACGCGGAAGAGCCTCAACTAATCAGGGTCGTTGCGGGCAGGTGCGACAAAAGCTCCCTGTGATTGGTCTTCTTCGAGTCTACCAATTATTTTCTCTGACTTAACATATACAAACCAATTCTGCGAGACAACTAACGAGCTATTTCGCAGCCTTGGTCTTCTTGCTGCTTTCATTCTCGTAGTTCTGAGTGGGGGCTCTTTCAATCCGTCTTATTAGTTCAGTTCATTGTGATTACTACAGACGCCATTCTTAATACTGAAGGAGTACATCGGTAGCTGAACAGGGCAGAACAATGAATGAGACTGAGAAATGAACTCCTAAATAAAGGATAATTTTCTGCGTTAATCTTTGTTACATCTGTTCAATAAGAATCTAAATGTGGCTTTCGCGGTTCCCGAAGTCAATCTCTCCAACGGACTGCAGAAGCACGGTGGGCGATCAGACCTTCACAGAATTATGTTTTGAAGTCTTTCATTCAAACGCAAGCAACATCTGCCTAGAAGCTATATTCTGGAATTGGACAAAAGCAAGATCCAACCACGGTAGTCTGTGGCAAGTCAGTACAGTCTGGGACTCACAGGTAGAGTTAATTAAACCCGATCAACAAGTGGTCTTGACCAACAGAGGTTCGTTGTTGAGCCACACCAATGTGTGTACCACTGGAGGTGGAAACCAGCTGATCATCAGCCAGCATTAGAAACGCCCTGTACAGAAATGTTCCCATGGTCCCCTAGCAGTTTGGACCGACTTAATAAGTGTAAATAATTCTCTCTTTTTCCGTGAATTGTTGAATAAACACCGGAATCGTATTGCTCCGGAGATGATGGTAGTCGTTTTTTACGGAAGATGTCCACATACTGCCTTTTTGACACCCTGACAGCCTGATAGAAAATCGAAAACTTGGGAATGAAATCTAATATCAGGGTGACTTCAGCGAAGTTTCCTGAAGTGTTCCCGGATCAGAACTGTTCTCCCAAAACGGGTGATAGTTGCGATTGATCGTACTTTGATAAATTTGATATAAACACCTTTTGTTATGCACAGCGTTGAACACAGTTTACTACGTCTCACGGATCAAAAACTTCCACCTCCATGCCAATTTAGTCATTCAGGATCTCGTCAGTTACCCAATATTCATTAGTCAAACGGTACGAATAAGGAAGCACTGTCCACATTGGCCCTTCTACAGAAGAATGGGAAACCTAAGAAATGCACTTTAGCTGCACCTGGAGGATAAAAACCATCAAGTAAACAAAAGATCGACATTCCAACTTACGTATTGCTTAATATCTCATTCCTAGAAATGCTTCCCTCTACACCTCCTGGTCGCCACAGAGATGTCTGGTAACCGCCACAGACTCCTCGAGACCTTCAAAATCGACCACACCCAGTCGAATGATTCAGACTGGAACCAAGTGACGTGGACATGGATCTTGCAATGAATCTCACCCACTAACGCCCACCATATCTTTTTGTCCAGCACACATGAACAGTGATCAGTTTTTCATACCCATTTTCAACATGATCTGTACAAGCTGCAGAATGAATCACATTGAACAAATATTGTTTACTACTGAACTCGTGTTATCATATCACAAAAGTGCTTACCTTGTAGATCAGTGTCTTTCGATTATAAAAGATTGCCTAATTTCAAATAGTGAAGCCTGTAAGGCAGCTAGGGGACCAAGCATCTATTTGTGGTCCCATCTTCCAAAGATGATTTTGGTACGTAGAAATACGGTACAAAGTTCACCTGATTTTCCATTTCCAAGAAATGCTCAACCGTGGTCAGATTTCGCCAGGCATAAATGTTCTTCATCTCTTGTAAAAGTATCATCTAAGTGTTGGACAGGGGATAGAAGCGAGGGTGCCTAAATGAATAGGACTAGCCGAATAAGTTAAAAAGACGCCAGTTCGGATTCCGATTTGATGGTAATGTTCAGAATGTGGCTTTCATGCAGATTATGATATTCGGTTGGTCGTTTAGTTGCGTCGTTCCATCATTCATGGCATTTATTGTTTGATTTCGTCTGTTTTTACGCAATGTCAAGTCTATACGTTTATTCGGCACTCATCCTTTTCAGGTGTGTATCGCGTGCTTTTCTCCTCCAAATGCATGCTGCAACCACGGTTGGATTGCGATAAGCTTTCCAATCTATCTGGTTTATCCGTCTTTCAAAACACGCTAGCTGGAAAGCTAGTCGTAGCCTTACCTGATAACATAAACAAGCACTGATTGTTTATCAAGAAGGTGTTGCATTCCACTGGTCTAATAAGTTGCGGTCTCTCTCGTCATGCTTCAGGACTCTGGGTTCCTGCCGAATCTCTGCGGCTTCTCGATGCACCCCAGTCGATTTCTGCTGGAAGCGGGTAAAACAAAGCACAACTCGTAATGAGACGTGCATTTGGCACGAGTCTTGGTCGTCGCGACGAGCATCGGAGATGGGACGTGCTGCTTCAGTAGGAAATTACCGAAAAACCATCCCATCGTACTCTGGTCAGCGGTAGGATGTCAATAGGTGTGAAGTTGGCGGTCCACAGATTCACAGTCAGAAGCTGCGTTCCGAAAGCTGGGTGCATCACTTTTGGACACAGCTTAGCTGGTCCTTAATGGCCTCTCCTAAAACTCTTTCGGCACACATCTAGTGATTCCTTTTGACAGATCCACTTACCGAGGCAGAGACCCAAATGGAGATCCAGGCCTCAGGATTTCACAAAACGCCCAGCTGGCCTTCCTTCAGTGCCTTTTGAAGGTTGTGGGTTGCAGCTGGTTAGTGAACTTCATGTTTTATTCTCATAAGTTTTTCGAATTCTGAGCAGGTCCCATTTTAGTGGGGGAATCGATTTTTTTCCCCATCTTTAAGGAGGACTCGAGGAACGACTGAGCTAACCATAGGAGTGTAAACCTTATCTTAGCTGTTTGTTGAAAAATGGTGTACCTGAAGATTGTCTCTCCTGAAACAGTCGTACCGTCACAACCCAGTCGGGCTAAGGCCTACGACCAACTTTTGCACTTTTTTGTTTTCTCCATTGGAGTATGACAAGGCTGACCCTATTTCCTTTTCTGTTCGACTTTGCTACAGTGGGTGTTCCGCGGGATGCAGTGTCTGGTCTTCTTGCTGTTGGAGTAGAACTTCTCCCAAGGAACAGAGTTTTCGACTTGGAATTCACCAATGATACTGCCTTGCTGAGTGGTAATGCACAGGCGGTGCGACATGCTTCCAACCGCTTGGCGACTGAGGTATGGAGAAATGGAATGTTCTTTGAACCTTCAAAGAGCAAAGTACTTTTGCAAGATTCGCGTGAGCCCGTGTCTGCCCTCGCCCTTTGTAGTGATCAACTAGGGATTGTCGACAACTTCAATTACCGTAGGAGTTTGATAACAGCTGGCGGAGGAAGGCGATCAGTTAGCGAATATCAAGAGCTAGAGCTCTCACAAACCTGCGACACATGTGGCTTCGCTGTGACATCCGGCTCTTTCCTAATAGACGGCTGTACTTTGCCGCGGCTCGTAGTGTTTTACTCTGCCGTTGCTGGACTTGACCACTTCGCGTTGAGGATGTTCCACGTCTTTCCGTGTTCGACAAACGATGTCACTGAAACATTGCTTGCATATGACGGGAATATCGATAGCATAGTTACGAGGTGCTCCGTTGTGTGCTAGGAAAGGATAGCAGCCCTGTTAACGAAGAGATCAAGCTACACCGTCTACGGTAGCTCGGTCATGTTTCACAATTGCCTGCTCATCGTCTACCTTTCCGTGCTCTATTCACACTTTCCGAGTAAGAAGTTTAGAGTTTGTATTTATTTTACGTCATGCCTGACAGCCTCAGTCCAGATGTTTTACCGATCTGAATTTTTTCTCAGCCCCACTATACCGTACACACTCGCTTGCTTCGTACGCGTATCGATTCGTAGTCAGCTGACTCTACTGACGCAAGTACACTTACGTACGGTCTTATCGTGTACTGGTTTGATCGGTAGTTCTGACTGTTCCTACCTGAGTTTGGGTAAAGCATTCATTACGCCATTACGGGTTTTTCGCTAACACCTCTGTGACTGACAAAGTCTTTAGTTGCATGAGGAGTTTTTAGCAATCACGACTGTAAGGTGATTGAATACAAGGTTAACATTATTTGTTTATCAAATGTTGGTAAGTGTCTTTCAATTCATTGGTCGATCCGCTCAATACGTTCAGTTAATGCAACTGTCATATATAAACTGAAGCGTAGGCAATGCCACCCACTCTCCCGGTATGGTTTGTATTGTTCGATTGTCGTGGTTCACTGTAATTTTGTGGACGATTTAACGGGGGTTCGGCCATTGGTACCCAAGGTTGGAAGCATTCGACTACGGTTTCCACAACTGGCTCGAGTTTCTACGTTTGCAATTCAGGAACCACTGATTTAGCAGAAAAACGAGCTACCTCATCAAATACTGCTCTTGTACGCGTTTGACACATTTGCAATGCGATGTGGGTAAAACTACATGAGCCTGTAATCTCTGGCCGGATAATGGACGACCAGGAATGGAAGAACATCAATTTCTGATTAATACCAAGAGGTGTTGCCTTCTTTCAGGTGCTTTCATGATCTTTCACTAGGAAAGTTCGTACGTGAGTCTTCCTTCGTGTGCTCAATAACGGGCCGTTGGTGATTAGCATTGTAGAGAGGAGTAAACAGTGTGACAGGTGATGGACCTAATCGGAACGGCATATTTACTTTTATAACGCGTAATTTAGTGCACCATTTATGAAGTTGGGTTTGTTTTGTTAAAGATCGTCATTAGGACTGGCTGGTTGCCCTATCTATCCCGTATAATCGGCTGTGAGATTCTCGGTTAACCAGAGACCGGTGCTTAAGAGTGTATACATCAGTGCTCGACTGGTGCAGTAACCAGAATATCATAGCCATTCAGTGGTAAAGTTTTCTAATTGTAGGTGGAGTCAGTCATCTTCGTACCCCTCTGCGTGCAGAGTTATATCAATTGAGTCACCTGTATTAGACTGAAATGAAGAACTCGCTGCATCCGATGGAGCAGTTATGTTTACGTTTGAAATGCTAGCACGTTTATTATGGACCGTTCGAATTGTCACAGAGTAGAAGCAGAATTATGGAATATATAAAGAACTAGCATATATTTAGCCATTCAGTGTTCAGTTTTCATCCAGTAGTCGACGGCTTTTATGCACGTAACCGCTGTCAAGTTATATATAAAGTAATTTCAAGCAACCCTGTTGGAGGGTTGCGTAGCAGCATTGCAATGGTTAGGGGACTATAAATGATAATAACAGTTACACACCCATGGATACCAATGTTCGGAAATAGACATCAGAAATATGAGCTTCTCACTACCAATAAATAGTGCAGAAGCTGATAACGGAACTGCATAAGTTCGTGAGGCGCGCATGTCATTCCGGTATCAAATCTAACTACAGATGTCTATTTATAAAGAAGGGACATCTTTATACGAATGAACATATCCTAAAACTACAAAACTGTGTTCCTTTCCTTCCTTATCAGTGGGAAGGTAATTACAGTGCACAAATACCTCCGTACGTTAGCCGCGGTTCACGTGAGCAACAACAGAATACATGTGATTGACATACGCGTATTAGCAGAACGGGCGGGAGAGGCGTGCAGGGTGTACCCGATTATTTCGAGTTCAGTTTATGCTCAAGACGGTGACCACGTGGCTGCTACACAAGCTCGAGACCATAATGCGAGAAAATATCATCGTGTTGGGAGGGAGTGGCAGTGCGGGGAACGGCAATTTTCTTTTCCATTCCATTTCGTAAGCTGCTTCAGCCAGTGTATGTACGTCCCTTAGATGTAACGGGAATTGCCAGCAGCACTTTGCCAGTTAATTCTGAAGATCACAATTCTCTAATAAGCTCTTGGGGCGACATAAACGGTGTGTGGTGTGTGGCAGAAGTAATCCATTCGAATTTGTCGTTCTTAGGATGGCTATTGACTCTCCGTGATTGTAGTATCCGTCCGGTAGAACTGAGAGTGACAGAATGGGTTAGCTAGAGACCGGTGCCAAGGAAAGAAGTTAGGATCCAATAATGGACTGCATAAAATTAGTTAAAGTAGGTACTGAGAGTGGGCCTCGTCAGGAGGAAAGATCATCTTTTATATATATATATATATATATATATATATATATATATATATATGTGTGTGTGTGTTCGACTCACTCTGCGGTCTGGTAAGGGATGTAGTCCAATAATCATTCGACGTTATAAATTATACGTTCAGCCTCACTTTTTCACGAAAGTCACGATACGTAAACGGTGGCCCTAATACAATAATTTGAGTACGTGTTTTAATGGCATCCATGGGGCTTAGAAAGGGTGTATACCATCTTTGTCCTAGATTATCGTCCTACAATGAAAATTGGTGGATGTTCAAGAGACTTCGGTAACACCTACAGTAGAAAGGAAAAACCTTTCCATTCCACTAACAGGCCACTTCAAGTCCATTCAGTAAAACACAATATTTTGGATAGCCATCACATATATTAAATACAAGAGAAGGGTATACATTTGTACATAATAAACCGTCAAGAGATCAAAGCTTTGGTAAACAACTTGAAAGAATACCACCCAACTATGCTATACCTAAACTATAACTTGATGGACACAAATCTACAACTAACATTGAGAATTAACTGCTCACTTTATCGTCGCATTTTTGACCTCATACTGGTGCCACGTAAACTTTGTTATTACACAAAACTCAACTGGGGCATCAGTTTGTTCTACGCCATTCTACATAATAATTGACGAATTTAAAAGCACAATACACAACACACCATTTCTCTGATGGAAGTCTAATATAAAATTGGTAGATTGGTTACTCTTTCTCAAGGTTAGCTCACCACTAAAGAAGAGGGGCAAATTAAGAACAAACTTAGGTAGAAAGGTTCCCGGGTCCGGTTTGACCGATTACTTTCGTAATACATGCGTTTGCAGTCGCACCATGTTGGTCTTTTCCGCTATCGGAGCAAGGCGGCGGTCAGGACAGGATTCGGCTCAGAGGTATGATGAAGCTAGGGTCAGCATCAGCTTGGGTTGACGCCTCCAGTCTCCGTGGTTAGGGTCCGGGGGACGTGAAAGGTAGTTGGTTAGGTGTGTTTAAGGGCATGGCTAGAATAGAAGTCAGTGGCTCGAATGCTGTACGGCCTATCTGTCGAAAAATCGTGTCCCGTAATCACAAAAACGGCATTCCGACAAACAAAACGACAAGAAACATATGATAAACGTACTGTGAAAAGCGAGAAAATATCAGCATATTTCTTCTTTCTCGCTAATTGTTTGTTTTACTGTAATGCACTCCTCTTCCCTTGTTTTATAATCGTCGTTGCTGTGCCTGCACTTTGCTTGATCTCAAGCCAGTGCAGACAGATACATAAATACATATCTCTTCGTCAGGCCAGTCACATAGGCGAGTTTATCGGTGATATCGATCTTGGTTTTGCTACATATTCGATTGTACCTGCACTAGCTGTGTGTCCATGGTTCGACCGCATTCCCTCCGCATTGTGTATCCAATCCACGTGATCCATTCCTATTCCCGCTGGCTTCGCAGCCACAAGCTCGATGCCTGTCCATCCCACACTCAGCCTTGTTCCACTCGACTAATCACATGCGGCTGGCTCTGCGTGAGACACACGTCGAGTCCTTGTTCCTCTCCACTTGTAAAATGCGCTTGCAGTACGATGAACCTGAACGCACGTTTGTTCTTACGTAGTACTTACGGCTACTGTCATACATCCAAGCACTTATCTACGCACAGCGTCGTGAATTGCCCATGCCACGGACGGTTTACTCTAAACATCCAGACTTCGGCACTGAGCCATACTTGCTTGTTGATACGTTATTGCTGAGCCACCCTGAGTAAGCGCACTCGATCGCATCTGCTGCTTGCACCGGTCAATAGAAGATTCACTTGCTGGCTTTTTTGCCTATTTGCATACGAGCCTGCTGATGCGCTAATGAAGGGATTTGTCGCGTGCTGTGTTCTTCGTTAATCAAAAACACAACAGTCGGTGCTTCTCTGTTCCTACACGTTTCACATACAGTCATATCCAGCTGACGTCAATGCTCTATTTGGCTCCCGGTATTTCAATTTGACGTCGAGGCTGCAAACGTTCCGTTACTAGTCGACGTGACATCATCAGTGCACAGGTGACGGCCCTTGTACTTCGTTGTACTTCTCGGAGGCCTTGAATTCAAAAATGGCCTTGAAATTCTAAGGCTATCAATTTGTACATCAATTACGACTAGTTATACCTGAAATCAAGGAAGTTAGTAGAACGAACAAACATCGAAAACGCCATCAGTGCACAGATGGTTTCCATAAATGTAATTCAACACTACCGGATTCGATTTTAAACATTTGTTTACCCAAGCCGAAGTGCATGAAACTCTTAAAGATTTCTGTTTTTCAGGATCTTCCATAACTCCAAATGTAGCACTTATGTGGTAATGAAAACTTCCTGAGTCAAAAATACACTGCTCCCGTCAGTGCATTTTCATGTCCACATTCGAGTGGTTGTGTAGCATTTATGTAATCAACTTCAGGAGAATAACGATTCGAATTGAATTGGATTAACATTCAGAATAACCACAGAGGATACGTCCTTAGACTTTAATTCATTTTCGTAGCGTATATTTTACGAGGGTGGACAAACACCTGTGATTTAACAGGCCATCAACCCCCACAAAACGGTAATCCGGGTATCTACAGTGAGGTCGCAAACTGCTTCAAATATCAATTTTGTTAGTGTTTACATCTATGGAAAATCGGTCAGCACGATCTCTTACGTAAACGTAGGGGTGGGTAGCATTGTGAATGATAAGAATGGAAAACATTTTATTCATGATTTGGAAAATGATAGTTCAACTCGCATGTGAGTCGTTCTCGGTGTCGCACGTACACAGTCGACCGATACGCTGCCGGTTGTCTGTTATCTAGAACGTGATTCACCAAGATATTGTGTGCAAAATGGCCGTAATTGTCACTGGTTATTCCCTAATCCGATATTCGTTGACCTTGTCACTTGTTGATCATACTTATATTTGTCCACTGTAGTTAGTCCCGTTCAGAATACACTTTTCCGCTTGCAGTGCCGCCGCTCTCCTTGTTACTCTTTCACACGTTCGTTTACGAGCATAAAAAGTAGGACCTTCACCTTTAGGGTCCTAAATCAAGATTTAAAGCAACCCGTATCTTCAAAAACAAAGTAAAACAAGGTAAACTTTTCATTGTTCAATAACACACTATACTCGAAATCGTTGGTAGGTTGTCGACGTTTCGGTCACCACGGGTAGGTTTTTTCAAGAGTACAAATACTTTCATAACAAAATTTTGATTGAATCCAGAGTGCTATTAGTCGGAAAACCATAAACTTCGCGTCTGGTGCAACAGCTTGTCTGAAAACGTGTTCACGTGATGGACGCAGGTAGACGACGTGCCAATTTCATCGGGGAATGGGGATGGAGTTAGTGGGTGCATAATGGGTAAGTAGGCCAATCCAACACCCGGAAGAAAGGTGTAAAAGTGACTGAACAGTGGATTTTACCGTGCGGGGTGTTCTAGGCTTCCTGAATCGGATTACAGAAATCAAGTTACGAACTGGCTAGATAGACTGGTAAGTATGATTAGATGTCACTATCAGTGGAGTATCTGTGTCCTCATGATTTATTCATTCAACCGCTGCTACTGAGTGTTATTATCTCCCTACTTTAATAGCATTCATTATTCTGATCTTCAAGTGAGGTTTGCATCAAGGGATGGAAACCAGAAACGCGGCATTCGGTGCTTGGCTGGTGCTAGTTTTAGTTAATCTCAACTACCGAGGTAAGAATTCGGGTGCATTGTGGAACCGTTTGGTGCACGTCTATTAGTGAGATTCTGGATTACCGATATCTGCTGTCAGTCGGTTGCCTATGACTGGAACAGCTACTGAACAACAGAGATACCTGCAAACGTGTCTCTAAATACTCGTTCTAGCATTGCTGCATTACTTCAAGCTGAAAATCAATCACGTTTGTCTGATATTCGTACGGTCTGTTTCGAACACGGTGATAATCTACTTTCTTCAGAAATTGAGCTAGACTTAGCCTCACCTATAGCTTTATTACCTTGTAATTTTTATTGCAAGCTTTTTGCAACTTTACCGATTCATTCGCCATCATACACTTTTGGCAATTATTCAAACGATACTGTGCCCATTCTTGATTTTGTACGTGTACCGTTATTCTTCAACGAAAGTAGTAAGTGTTAGCTTGCTGTGTACTTATCTAATGATAACAACAAAACACTCTTCGAAAGAAACGCCATGGTATAGCTTCGATTAAATCCATGAGTGGACAGAATGTTTGTCGCAAACATGGAAGTCGACGGCTTCATTAGGAAATATCACAGTCTGTTTAAGGACGGTTCGGCCAGATTCCGACTGGACGACACAGAATACGTCTGCTTTCCAACGAGGCTCCATTCAGCATATATCATACCTGATGACTAACACTTTCAAAATGAAAGATGGTTCCTGAAGCTCTAGGAGAAATGCTCGAGTATGATGTAATTGAACCAATACACTGCTTTGACCGGGTACACCCACTGGTTACAATTCTCAAGGAAGATGGATCATCAGGGATCTTTGCTGGTTTATATATGGTCAACAAGCACATTGTTACAGAAATTTCGGTTTCAAATGGCGGTTGAACTAATCGTGTAGTCGATGCTAAGATATTTTTGGAGCTGGATTTCAGAATCACGTGAGTTCATGTACCGTTCACCATGGGTTAACGACCTTTCACGGCTTTCCTAGCTCCAAATGGACTCTTTCAACACAAAATACATCCTATGGGACGGGCTGGTGTACCAGCAGCCAGACAAAAGTTTAAAACTTTCCCTTGCAGACCTTAAAGGCTGTGTAGTTTACATGGATGATATCTGCACGTTGACTGAATCAACTAAATGTGCCTTTGAACCTACGAAAATGCCAGTTCGCTGTGAAACAAACTGAATCTCTAGACCACATAATTTCATCGGCCCCAGTGAAGCCTAACGAGGAAAATACACGTCCTATTCTGGAATGTCAAAAGGCGCTGACAGTTGAACAAGTAAACACTTTTTAGGCGTGCTTGCTTACTATTTACGATATTGTAAAAAATTTGTAACCATTTCGGAACTATTACGTGAACTGACTCAAAATGGTCACGAGTTTGTTAGGAATATTGAACATGAAGTGTGCCTATAACTTTATTCTTCAGCTAGCTGCTTTGACTTCCGCGGCAGATACTAACTTGAATAGAAAGGGTAATTTATTTTGCGTCTTGGCCTCTATTTTCCAAGGAGCATAAGTACTCGACTGCCGGGAAGCAGATTTTCGTATTGTTACTTTCGTGACTGACGAAGAACACAGTACGCAACGGATCCACGTACTAACACATGAATGAACACACACCTGAGCGGGCAAGCAAGCAAGTGAATTTTCTTTTGACAGTGGCAAGCAGTACATGTGATCGAGTGCGATCAAGAAGGGCTGCTCAGCGTGAACGAATCAGCAAGCACGTAAGGCTCAGTGCCAAAGTATCATTGACTAGATCAAGCAGTCCGTGGCATGGGTAAATTTACAGTGATGCACGTACATGGGTGCATGCCTGTGTGACTAGTTAAGAAGGGGAACAGCCATCAATCTGTGGGCAGTCAGTAACGGTGCGTGCGAGTGAGACTATCAGATTCCATACGTGACTATTTGAACAGACGCATCTGGAAATCGGAACCTTTACCTTTCTGACGGGTGTTTTCTGTTGCTCATTGATTACGCTTCTCTGATCCCCTACTTGGCCTCAGTAGCAAAAAGGCTACGCCCCATAAGCATCAGCGACTGGCATGCACGACAGCTGAATTATGATTCTGATACAGTCCATGTAGCCGGACAAAACGATCAAGTAGCTGACACTCTTTCTAGTCGTCCTTTCACGAATACATGTGAGAGCGATGACCTCAAACAGGTTGAAATGATTGTATTTTCCAACGGAGTGAACTTCAAAGCGATTAAGCTTGATGAAGTTCTGAAATCCGTCTTCAATGGCGTTTCCACAGAATTGCCAAAAGGACAACAACTACCGTCGGTTTGCTTTGGCTGACCCACTGTTCTGTGTGTTCACTGACGGACTGTCATACGCACACACCCATCGCACTCCACTAGTTTCTTACTGGAAATTCTTGTCATGTGTACCCCCTGAATTCTGCATCCTCCCATTCATGTTCCGAGGTTTAAGCACAGAAGCGCCATTTACAGTATTTCGTGATCCAGAGTATGGATAGTCCGCATTATTAGTGTGATTAATTCGAAGTACCCGTGACCACCTATCTAATCATTTACGTCATAATTTACACTCTACTCTAAGCCAAAAGTACACGGCAGCCCAATTATGTGTAGTGCAGACTACTACAGGACAAAGATTAAACTATCAATCTGACAGCTATTTTGCTCACAATGCTTCACGTGTCAATGAACATGACCAATTTATTCACAACAAGGGAGTTCACATTGAATGACATACCAATACTTGGGTAGCCAGAATACATCTATATTTTTATACGAATAAATTGTGGGTAAAAATAATCATTTTGAAGCCGTTATTAACAAACCTCGGTGCCTCTGATTTGTCTTTAAAAGGCATATTTCAACCTGAACTTCTCAGCCCACATCGCCCAGGTTCGAGGTTTACCTGCTCTTACGCGCATCAGTAGCCAAAATAGAAATTAGAATGTCACTGGTTAAACTGTCTCAGTGAGTGCACCACAAGCATAGAAAACACTGCTACGGGAAATTATTTAGGTTGATAGGTGAGCATTCCGACATAGATATACTGGACGACATTTCATGCCTTAGAATGACATGGTCGGATCCGTCTCGTCCCAAGTCAAACGGGTCGCTTACTTCGAAATAGACATGGAAGGTTTTCCATCTGTCATTATGTCCTCGGCATGTAGTGTTCACTTTGTCCACACGACGGCTACCCCTCAAATCAATCACCTTCAGACTAAAATTGGAATAAGTATCAGAAATACCTGTGAGAAAACAAATGAATACAAAGAAAATAAGGTATATTTCTTTCAGTGTATATTTTCTGAATTTCAAAGCTAACTCGTGAGGTCAGTGGAACAGGGGGGGGGTGCACCAATAAGGAGCACAGACTTCCATTCCAATGCTGTGGATTACCAGAAAAAGTGTCCCATATAGTCTAGATGGGCTGATCCTAGGCCTAACTCAGGTTGTCATGCCAGCTTGCTTCTTGAGGTCGTTTTATTCTTAAATAATTATTTTTGCTGAGTCACTCGTAGGCAGAGAAACTACTTGATCCTAATTAGGGTTATCATACTAGATGGGTGAAGCAAAAAGAATGGGCATACACTGGATATCTCCATGAGCACAAGGATGAGTACGTCGCTCTGGTGGGGTGATGCATCCGACTGAGGTCCAATACGAGTAGCGGTAGCATTGAGTAGGTCACCTGTGACCTCAAACCAATAGGTAACAGAGAATTGTCAGAGCTGAAATACAGCCTGGACCTTCGCCAACTGTTTGACTGACTTAGACCAACACATGGAGCTGGGGGGTGAATAAAACTCAAACAAACGACACGAGGTTGTTGTAAAGGCCCGAGAGTACACTTAGGAACTCATTCCGCAAGTTCCTTTCTCGTGACCAGAACACTTGTACGGAGAAGTGACTAGGAGCTAAGACCAAGTCGACTCGATAGTCCTTATCACGTGATGTTACACTGGCATTACTCGCGTTGCGTACGCATTGAGTCGGGTGTTCTGTTTCTCACACTTCCTCCTGCATGCACTCATTGTCAGAAACGCAATAACGATCGCCATCCTTACTAGCACGACTTCATGGTGGTTTCTGATGATCTGCTCGTGGTGCTGTTCGATTGCTGTAGTCTATGATTTATTCTAAATGAAAACTGATCAGAACCAAAATTCAGATCAATCCGATAAGTTCTGATACCAAGCTGGCCAGGTTCCAGCAGCCGACCAGAGAAAACACTTCTCGACAACAAATCACTTGTAGGAATAATAGCCGACAGTGATCATAAGCCAACTTGGATAAACAAATATGCCTCGACTTAGAGCTAGTTGCCTATTATCCTATGCTATATATCACGTTTTAACAATGAGTATATAGCTTATGGCATCGTTCTACTTCGACCGAGTTGTAAAGATGGCATGCATTCAACAGGTTCAAAAAGGGGATGTTACAGCTGACGACGGGTTGCAGATTCGTTTTACCTTGAAAAACTCAGCCTCCTTGTTGTGCAATGTTCTGTGGTAACACTTCCAGTTAGAAGCACCACAGTCCTATCTTATCAATATCACAATGTGGTAATTTTAAGCTCAGTTTTATGTGAAAATTGGGCAAATGTTTTTGATTTCAGAGATGTTTCTGTCGATACTAGCTATCCGTTTCGGTCGTTGTGATTCTCCTAGTAGAATTCAGTTCCAATCGAGACAACCGGTAACGTGGTCCAGTGGAGTGCGGTATTTATCTGTATCTGTATATGGCCACTCCCCACTCGGTAGCATCTAGCTGACGCTGACTCCTTCCTGAAGTACTCCATCACTAGTGCATAATAAAAAGAAATAAACAAAAAGATGGAAGATGTGATGTGCATCAAGCAGGACAATTTACAGATTGACTGAGTTAGTGAACTCCTAGCTCGGAGTGTATCGCAATGTTTTTTCGAAATATCAGCTAAATTGCAGACTTTGGTCTGAAATGAGAAAGCTGATCCATTAGCACCGACGATACCAATTCTGTTCTCAAATAGTTCGTCACACTTTCATAGAATTCAAGTTAACTGAGGGAACTTGGTAATACCTGGTATAAAAAGAGGGCACACTATGCATCAGCCCTATTGCGAAACAGTATGAATCACAAGTTTTATCTCGTTTAACCTTGATGAGTTCTTCACAGTATACTACTAATTAATCGGTCATATTCTACAGTCTTAGTTGGACGTAATTCTCGGATGTAGAGTGGTAAATTCTGGTCATACTACTAGTGAGTTATTCCGTATAGATAACACATACTAGAGAGTTGTACTAATATTTGCGGAATAAGGTATATAATTATGTATGTGCATGCCTCTAAGTATGTATGAATACATATTATATATCCACCTGCTCACGTTCGTTGCTTTCTCACGTTAAATTGCCTACTGAAAAGCATTGCAATAAAGAGTTCGTAGTTTTAATTTTCCATAGTGCTTACAAAATTACTGAACTCCTTTAGATTCTTTAAGCTTGCTTCAAATCAGTCAACCTTCTAGTGAATGTTTATATCGGAGCACTGGTATGTCACATGGTCGTAGGCATTTCAGTGTTCAGTCAATGACAGAGTTAATCATTTGCTACTTTTCAACGCCCATCCGTCTACTTGTTGACTCGTTCGGATCAGTGCATTGATAAATCCATATATAACCTGAGAAACGGGATATCCACGTGACTAGCACAACAAAATCAGTTGCGTTGCATTATTTTCAATACGCAACAGTCATATGGTCACTAGTAGAGCATGGTTATCTACCAACGCAATGAAAACCGCACCAATGCAACAAGTAGTATTTTTTTAAATAAGGTTAGATAATAGATACCAATATCACACTGCCACTTCAAATAATCATCATCCGAATGTTGATAGTTAGTTAAGCACATGCAGAAACTGATGTTGTAATAAAACATAATTCCATATTCGGTTTTGATCTACTGGATCATGACCCGGCTGGGAATTACGCTTTTATGCTGAATGACAAAGAGCTCTTCGGAACCACCTCACAGACTCTTTGACATAGAAGTCTGTGTCATAGAGAGTTCACGCTATTAACCCGTGGTTTCCCGGTTTTTGAACCACCCCAGAGATTCCAGCACCATCCATTCCAGCTGTGTCTTGGCGGAGTAAGGTTCACTCCGGTCTTCAGTTCGTTGCTAAAAGACCCCATGAGCATCTGGCATGTCAGAACCCACCAAGACTTCTACCCGGACATCTCTAGCACACTCTATAGAAACATCAGTAACATGCGCCTAGTGGTCCTTGACTGGTAGCAAGTTCATGTACGGGAATCTGAAAAGAGGGCCGGTTAATACAAAGGAACTTTCTGCTAAAAAGTTGACTGAATCATCCGACGATACCAATCTAAAACTCTCGACCCAGTACTCTATCTTGGAGCATCCACTTGCAGTCCTGAGAGTCACAGAGGACAGCCAACGAGACAGGCCAACCTGTTCCATCAAACCTTTTTCAGTCAGACTGAAATCTGAGAAAATACCCAGGAGTGTATGTGTCAGAACAGTCTATATTACTTTAATGATTTTCTTTAGAAAAACACCGAGTGCTACTTCGTGATAATCAGTGAGGTTGGCTGCACACTGATGCGTTCATGCAGGCACTATACTCAACTTATCGAAGGGCAACAGTTCATGGTGCCTGACCCGACACCCAGATTTCCCGTATACTGTGATCACAATGAAATCCGCTCCATAGGGTCCTACCCACAGACAAAGGCAGCTTTCGCTAGATATAGCAAGAATCGAACACCTGTCGTTAATCTCCAAAGTCCGTGATGATAGCCCCTCGACCAAAAGCCGGTTTATTACTGATATGAAAGGTTTGTAGAAGGAATCATATTGGATACCAACCAGTTCCTGCTGACAGAATCGACTGATGATGTCCTGATGATTTCGAAAATTGGTGTTGATAGTTTTTCAGATCGATGGTTCTCATCCACTTCTGGAAGCAAAGCTCAGCATCTTAGTCTCAAATGTCTCATCACTAGCCAAATTTAAATCATCAGTACGCACTAAGGATCATCTAGACTGACTTTTGAACTTCTGCGAGTATAACTCCAGACACAAGGATCAACAGCTCAGAAAATCTCAACCGATGTGTTCAAATATAACTTGACGAAGTTTTACTAATTTGGTTTGCTCTAAGGCGTTAAACGCATCAATGCATGTGTGGTAAACGCCATAGTCAGAATTCCCATTCATTCGAAAGCTACAGTATTTCTATTTTAGCTTAGTTTGGCAAATGAACGGATTGGAAACCGGTCTATTCTCAATCTGTTTGGTGGTCTTAGTATCTTCCTTCCTAATACCAGTCACACGGTTATCATGAGAAGTCTAACCTATTTGACCTCAGATGGACACTTGAGAAGCTCATATTCAAATAGTCTTGTAACCTCTCGTCCATCTGTCCAGGTCACTCTAGTAAAAATAAATTTCTGCCCTCAAACCATCTTGAATCTTTAGTACAAAAAGGCGGTTTATAAACGACGAACGATAGCCATAACCAAATCTTTCGTCAAAGCACTTATCGGTTCTCCCGTTATTCTCAGCCAGCTCTTCTGAATGGTTGGTCTGGGAACAAGCCCAATAGGTTTATTCAGTTCAGAGGACAGTAGTCATTTGATTGGCTCTTCGGTCAGCTTCGTTCGCTCAAATACTGTGCTCGATTCACCATAAAGGAAGACGCGTTAGCTGCTCATCAAACCATCAAAGTGCCCGTTAAACGAACCAAGCGGTCTGTTAACAGCGTGCTTGGTCATTCTCATACTAAGTCTGCCCCCAAACAGATCCTCCCAAAAATCTGAAAAGGTTTCCCATCCACTCCTAGAGTAGGTTTGCAGTGTTCTTGAGGTGCGAGCGGTGTAAACAGACCAATGACGCTGCCCATTTTTAGATCCAAGTCCTACGGAAAAGATCGAAAACGTTTACCTAAGGTTCACTTCAAATGTTCCTAATAATTCGTTGGTTGGAACAATGCAAACTGACTGTCTGTATCAGATTCGATAAAGATGTAGTCGAAACTAAACTCAAGCTGATCTGGGTGGTACCTTATGTGTTCTAACAGGTGAGGGACGAGGCTAAGCGAAACAAATTCCGAGTTTTCGCATACGGATCTTACTCGTCTAAATACAGTGGCAAGGATTTTAGAGTTTCGGTCACCTGGAAATTTGTCAAATCTGCCAAATCGCGAATTCATCCGTGTCAGTGCAAGCCAGTTCAGAAACGTTCACTTCTGAGCGAGTATTCCGGGTTCACCCCAATCCAATTCTGAAGGCCCATCCAGGGCTTTTAAAACAACTGCGTGAAGTTAGCTGGTAAAAGCAGCTTGAAAGCCACTACTGTTTTCGCGATACGTCAGATTTCCGTTGCGTATTTGTTGAATGCCTCGAGCCAAAGCATAGAAAACGTGACATCTGTTCTTTTGCAGCAAATGATAGCGATAAACACATTGCTTACGAGTGATACTAGAAAGCATTCATTTGTAAAATGTGTGAAACGAAATCAATTACGAGGAGTTTCTGCTAATCTATGTGGAAGCTAAGACTGACGTGAACCCAATTTTGATTGGGCACACCACGGTTTAAGATTTCTCATGAACTCATTGGGAGGAGGGATTTTTCCGAGGTTAGGTCAAGTCTGTCTCAATAGACAGCCAGTTCTACATTCCTGAGTACATAATTCTCACGATGAGAACATAAAAAGCGGTTTTTCTATTGTCAGTCGTGCGAATAAAACTTGTTTTGAAAAACAAATACAAAGCTTCTTCCACCATGGGAAATGTTTTCACTGCAATTTATTGACTGGTAAGTAATATTTGTTTTCTAAAATAATTCACGACCACTGTCTACAAATTGAAATTCTAAATTGATTAACCAAGGGAAGGCCTCAGAAACCCTGGTAATTGCCTGAATTTGCATGGTAGTGAGGTCGACAGCAAATAAATCTGATCGAAGCGTGAGCCATTTCATCTAATGATGCATCTTTTACCCCCTCCAATCAAGTTTGTGCGTGTCACTTCATCTCCTCGCCATTACCACTCAATTTTTTGCAAACTTTTGGCAATAGCTACCATTGATTTTATTGATCGAGACGCGGAATGACCTTAATGAAAGCTTGACATGTGTTCGTGGTGCTCTTTGGGGTTTGAAAAGTGATCAGCCACTGACACTGGTCAAGCTATTTGAAGCATTTTGTTGGGCAGTAGTTCATTGACCGAACAGTGTCGAATTATGAGCCTATTTTTTGGGTGACTTCAGGCCTATTGTCAAAAGAGTTTTCACTCAAAATTTTGATACCTCTAATATCTTGGGCTCAGTGCAATCCTATAATTCGGTAGACAATGGCATCAATAATTGTCATAGTTGTTACATGACTTCCACAATTCCGTTTGAGCAGGACTGTGCTGTCAGCTGCACCCTCGAGCTACAATTAAAAACTCAGGTAAGTTTGCCACTTCTTGCCCTCTGATTTTCAAACTGTATTTTTCTCATGTCTACCAATTAGTCGGATTTAATAGTGGTGCAGTTTGTGTGTTCATAACTGACCCTAGAGAAAAACTACACCTCAATCATTAGTATGGATAACTCGCGTCCGTATGAACCACGCAAACTAATCTGGAAATATTTATAACATGTTTCTATATAGAATTTGTTTTGTCTGTTGTGGGTTTCTCTGGAAAATGTGAGCCTTCTACGTTTGTTTGTGGCTTATGGTGGATTGGATCAGCTCGTCCCGTTATCAAGGCAGTTCCCCCTACGATTTTAATGTTTTGACCAACGGTAAATTATACATAATATAACGTTCATCATGCAGTGTGAGCGTTCAAACGATTGAAAACCTTGTGGTTAAGGTGCTCGATTTGCAATCGCTCACCCCGTGTTCGAGTCCCGGTGGGGGCTTATTAGATGTGCACTGATGATGATTTGTAACATGGAGGAAACAGCTGTACAGCCCTTTTATGGTTTTTACTGGTTTGAACTTTCCTGTAGTATGTAAAATCCAATCTCTTACTATTCCTATGATGGTAAATTATGGCGAGCTGAACACTGAACTTTACATGAAACGACTCATCATGCAGTACCAATTCTCAGCCCACCCCTAAAATCCGTGGGAACAGTGTACAGCTGTTTCATCCTTGTTATGAACGGTCGGCGGGGTCTGACGGTGAGTGTGCAATGCTGCACTACGTATAAATTGAACGAACTCTTTTATGTTGGAAAATAGTTTGCTGAACAAAGGAGGTCAGAGTTTGAATCAGTCGAGGATTGCTAAAGTCATTCAACGGATTCATTGCCGAAGGAGAGTGGTAAATACGAGGGAATGGCTTTCACGTTGAGATGAGACAATCTGGTTCATTTGGTAGACAACAGGATGATTTGGCGGGCAGCCAGCACGTGTTCTTCTGTCCTGACTTAGGGCCAAGCTTAGAGAGAGTAAAGCGGACAGAATGATCAATTAAATGCCAACTGCAGTCTATCTACTAGACAAACCAGATCATTTAATCACACTGAGCCAACCTATTCCTTCGCAGCCAATAAGCCATCAGAAGCTCATCGGAGGAAATTATTGAGTATGAGAACACGTGACCGATAAACTTTTTGGAAGCTTTTACGTTGACGTTTTGGCACTCGTCCCTACACTTGATCAGTCCAACACTTTACCGTCAAGTACTGGCAGTAGAACTGAGTTATACCAAAAACAATCGGTCAAGGCTGGACTTTTGGAATCCAAATATCTGCCGCAAGATCTGTGAAAGACGGTGAGTTCATTGTGTCCAATTTGTTCCATTTCACTTCTGTTTTACATGCTATTTTGTGTTTTCATCTCATCACTCTCATTCGCCCCTTCCAGCTTACTAGCACTAGACTGTTTAGGGATGCTTTTATTGGGCCCCAGAGCCTAGTAAGTACACTGCGAATAACAACAAGCATGCGAATTATATTGTTTTGTACGTGTTAAAAGCTTCATTACTTTGAACAGTCTTTGTATCTATTAGGGAATGAAAACTCAGCGGGTAATATGCACTGTGATGAACTCTATTGATTTTTCACCTATGTATTGGTCATTGATGATAGACACCAGTAGCGAGTCTCATCAAAAGCAATTGTTTGACTCTCTAGTAATCGATTTATTTGTATTTATTACAGTTGATTCGCAATTCCTGAAGTCAAATCGGTGAAGCTTCTGAGAGGGACATGGATCAGAGGACGAACTGGGGCTCCTCAACTGAGATCTTCGGGTTTGTGGTTGAAATATTCAATGAAAAGACTTTGTGTGAATTGAGTCTACCCGGACTTAATGCTTTTAGAAGTGACAAATAATTATTGTGTTCTTATTACTTGATTAACCTTTCTTTATGTGTACAGAAGGGGTATGGTACTATTGGTGAATATGATCGTCACTGTATCTGGGAGACCTGACTGTCAAGGTCTAACTTCCTCTGATGGGATGAGAACTGAAAAGAACTTATAGTGCTCCGGTCCGCGTACAAAATGGTTCAGATCATCTGCTTGCCAGGAAGTTCAAGTGAGACGAACGGACCTCAATAAGGTCATATTTTCTTGCTCTTGTTTCGAATTCGCACCAGCGACCAGCTGGCCGAGGTCAGAAAAGCTGCTCCGATGTCTGCTACCGCAATATGACTAGAGTTAGTTGTTGACACGTTGTACATATCAGGTGGAATCAGATCCCCATTAGAAGTACTCTAAAAATCACTTAGGACATGCTCGCCCGATGGGATTTGTTCAATTAGGAAACAAATAAATATATTATCTTGCTATTACAGCATAATCTTTTATGACAAGGAATAGAACCAACTACAGCATATTTAGTAGTCTAAAAACCATGCGCCACGTATTCACGGCCTCTAGCTTTAGTTTACCAACCTTGTAAGACTCTTCAGCTGCGGTACAAGGCAGTCAACCTAAGGTGGTTGGATCAGAAATAAGGTAGACCAATAGGTGAAAGTGAGAAGAATTGGTGAGAACAAAAATTATGTTCCAGGCATAACTCTTGATTGAGTGTCCATTGGTTCCCACATTTTGTCTCAGCTGAGTAGTGAACTAATCAGTATCTTTGGTACCGCGTATCACTGTAGAACCATTTAAGATGACGCTGACAAACCAGAATAGGATACGGAGGAGGAAGAAGAGTGTGGTCAGATAAGTAGAATGTATGGGTATTCACAGTAGAAATGATAAAAGGTACGAATCAAACTCAAACTTGTCCATAGTTCCCGCTGCAGAAACCTGGACACTGAAAGTCCACGGTTGACCAGTTCAGGTCATTTCAGTTCAACCTCCAGAACTGGGAGGTGTTCCGCCAAACTGACCGAGATCGTATAGGGACGGGTTTTGGTTGGCGTTATGGAAGCTTCTGAAGAGGTGTATGGGTCACAGTCGGATAAAAGGTTGAGTGAATTCTAGGACACTCCAAACCAAAAAACAGGGTTGCATCAGAACGAATGATTCCTTCAAAGCTTCGGCATTTTTATTTAAGCAGCTTTGAGTGTGTGCGTGTGTGTATGCTCAAATGTCTCCTGATTATTGTACATTTGAATGTCGGTACAACAAAGGATTCAGTCTCACGGGACTGTATAAACAAGGAGAAAGAGGTGAACGTGCAAGTACCTGTAGGTTTTTTCGGAGCTTATGGTAAGGTGGAGGGTGGCCAGATTGACACATAAATCGTGTTTCGGCCGTTACTTCTCTTGACAATAATCCACAGATTTTATACAAGAATGGACCTTTTTCCGCTTCACCACGCAATATCTAACCACATTTTTCCTATGCTGGCCCACATTTTATGCACCAACAGCTCGCATGCGCATCTGAGGTGGATATTGGGCGAACGAATCTCGTTGTTCAGCATTTACAGTCTTGCAGTTCACCTGAAGTCAAATGAACACTCTAAATAAACCACTGTTCGGAATGGTGATGTCAGACACGGACCAGAAATTAGTTTCTGAGCTGGTTAAGTATGACTATATGTACATGCCATCCACTTGCCTCATAGACGGATTTCACGTGTGTGACAATTGATATTAAAGAGACCAGCACACTTATCCCAGTATCCGAACTTGCAAACACTGTGTAGAAGCTCGCTGAGTACACAAATGAATCAATTACCCAACCTCCACTTTACCTACCGATATGGACGAGCCACAAATGACGGCTGCTACCAGGTCAGTACCTAAGGTTCTGGCAGATGTAACTTTGCCAGCACAAAATTCGGGAAGAATTACACTTGACCTGTGACGGTCAAGGGGTTTACAGCTTTTAGTTTCCGCCTCTGCGGTTAGGGGTTCGAATATCTGGCATCGTCGGTTACTTTGGTGGAAGACGATGACCAGCTATTATCAGATACCTACAGCACCTGACCTATTCGGACTTTACGTAATTCTCTGTCACTCCAAGTCTCAGGGTCAGATTGCTGGTTATCTCTAATCGTCCAGTTGGTCTTTGTGGCCTTTCTTTACATTCTTCAGTGAGCATGTATTATATATATATATATGTATATATATATATATATATATATATATATATAAAGGTTGTTTATTCTGATGTTCCAAATGTGGCTTAACTATCGCCCAAAGACCTAATCGAAGGCAGTCTACCACTCGAATAACCTGGTGAACTTTTATCTACGGGCATCAAAAATAAAGGCTGCTTGAAGTTCGGGTACATTTACATTATTGTGGCTGCACTACAGCTCTCTTTTCTCATTGGTAATTTCGGAGTCATCCGCGTGATTACAACGTGATTTCCTTTGATTTGTCACGTTCCCCTTTCCCCCCCTACTTGGAACCGACTGAGAGACTATCCTCCGTCTACTGGTTGTGTTGTCGATCACGGAGCAGTAAATGAGACCCATACCCGATCACGACGAGATCAGGTCTAGGTGCTTCATCGTGGTCGTAAATCATGGTGCGATACGCAGTACATGTGAGAGTAATTGACGAGTTGGGCTTTAGGCTGATCAGAATGACAGCTCATAGCCGGCGGAGTGTTACTTACAAATACGTTTGACATATTTCAGAAGTATAATCACGCAATTACTTGCATGTAGTGTGTAGGATTGATGAATATTTGTTTTGCTGACTGTCCTTCGGACTGCACCTTTCACGCACAAACCTCAGGTCATCCGACCAACCGTGGGCGATGTGCACCCCATGCTGTGGGGAAGACCTGACTCGGTGAGAGGCATTCGCTTGGAGTTAACGAGGCTGGTACCGTCCCTTCATCCGAAGCTGTCGGGCATCTCTGGCTGTCCTAGAGGTCGACATCTGAACAAGCTTACCTTGGCGATTCGGATCAGTCCGGACGGGAGCAGGGTGGCGCAGTAGTAACACACACGCCTTCGAGATGAAAGAGCCCGGGTTCAAACTCTGGGTGTGGCGGGGATATGCACCACTGATGAGCTCTAACAAGAGCGAAACTCGAGTCTAGTGCTTCCGAGTGCAGGTTGGTCGGATGACCTGAGGTTTGTGCATGAAAGGTGGAGTCCGAAGGACAGTCAGCAAAACATATATTTCAGAAGGATATGTGAGAAATGATTTAGGCTGGATGTGGATTGGTAGAACTTTATTACTCACTAGCACAGCGTAGCCGAAACCGTTGGTAGGTTGTTGGCATTTCGGTCACCACTGGTATTATTGAGCAATGAAATTCTACCACAACATTTCACATAGCGCATCGATTTTTCAATACACTCCGAACCGATCTCGGTTCTGACACGTTGATCCTTATCACCAATTGGATGTGGATTGTTTCACGCATTTATCTTCAGTTCTCCTCTGGCCTGGGGCTACGGTAGGGCAGCTGATTGGCCAGATCGGTTGATGGGCACGCGTAAATTGCTCTTCTCACCGTTCATGAGTGAGGATTATAGAAACGGACTTTGACAGCATCCGCCGTAGATGGGAAGCAGCATTTCGCCGGTCTTCACTGCTGACACTGTACCTTACACTGGACATCAAAAGCCTCGGTCAAGTCTACCTGGTGATTAGGCTTGGCTATATCTGAAACCACCACAGTAAAAGATTCTCTCCAGGTAAGATCTGATAGCAAAAAAGGATCTGTTTGGTCAGTGTTTAAGATAAGTGACCATGCTTGGAGTGTATTTCAGACGAAGATATAAGATCCTATGATCACTGGTACTCAAGAGTGCACTCAATCTTACGGAAAATATTTCAGGACATATTCCGACTAGGGTTTACTACGGGTCAGGGTGAATCAAATAACACTGAGATTGAAAGACGGGAATGATTACGTAGAGCAGAGGGTAAAGTCTTCTGTAATGACATGGAGATTGTCATCATTCAAAGGTACTGGGAAAGGCAGGGGTGAGTCACAGTTTTGTGGTACAGAATGGTCATTCATGTTAACAGTATGACAAAAACGGAAAAATCTACAACGCAAGACGGATACAAAGTCATTTCCACTAGGGACTATGAAACATAAAACTATATTTTCTACTCCACTTGGAACTGATGTAGGGAAAACACTGACACTCTTTCTCTTAGTGGAGTTTTGCCTTTCCCGATGGAGTGGTGCATAGTTTTCAATTTCGTCCATAGATTCATCCACGTCAACATTCAGTCAATTTTCCTGGAAGCATACCATACACGTATTTCGGCTCCAGCCATATTCAAATAATTTGGGTCCAGAATCTTGTCAAACAGGGAGCACATTGATACACAGGGTAGTGGGGACCGTCATATAATCCAGTGGTGTGCGACTAAGGGCTGCTACCATCCAGCTGTTTTGAGTTTCGTCACGTGATGGCTCCTACGCACACTCATGTATTTTGTCAATGAGTGACCCGCTAGTTCTTGGTATGTCTTTCATGGACAGCATACATTGTTTTAAGTACTTTCGTGAGGACAAAGTCACGGTAGAAGACAGTGATAGTAAAATAATTCTAACAAGAACGGACATAACTTGTAGTACAGCCGCTCAAGGGATGCTGGTTTTGTATGACCTCAGATATCTATGTGCATTTTAGTCAGGTCACATGTTGTGCTGTAAGACCAGACACTGAATAAATATAATGGGGTAACTGATCACGGATAGAAGTAGTCTCACTTCCGTGCACAGTTTTGAATATGAACTTCCTTAAGCTCCCCCGTTCTGGTGCAAAAAATTCATTTATCACGGGATAATTCGAAACCTCGAAGGATATTGCAATAGAGGCTGCTATGCCAGCTCACGAAATGTAGCCCTGGAATCGTTTGTTTCAATCGACCGAAGGAGTAACGCTCGGACGTAGATCACCATACCCATCTATTCTGACATGGGTGTCATTACGTGTTTACGTCTTTTCTAAGTCCTGGATCACCAAGGTTATGTTTACGCCTATCGAACACGAGCAACCTCACAACAAAGAGCTGCGTCCAACGTACTATACCAGCTATGGGCAGTTAAAGTGGTCATCGGAATAGCAACTAACGACGGAGCAAATGATCATTGCTGATGAATGAACAGGCTGTATATCAACCCCCCCCCCCCCCCCCCCCGCCGGTCTGACCGAAATGTGATCCACAAAGAGCCCCGGATGAGGATACCATCGAAATAATACAGTAAACGCCGTGTGTACAGAAGCATGTCCTACTTCCCTCGGAATAGACCCGAGACGAAATCAGAGAGAGCAAGTGTCAGGCAAGATCACAATCTCGGAGAAGGCAACCATTTTCCATGGCTCCAGAAAGCGCACTGATAGTCCTGTTGCGAGCACTAACGTTCTTATACCAACGAATTTCCGTCATCATCATCATCATCATTATTTTAGTTGTCTCCACACACTTCTGACTCCATCCATTTCTCGGCCTGTGATCAATTTTTTACTCATATGCAACAATCCATGTGTGCACCGGCAATCTTATTCCAATTAATAGAGTACCAGCGCGTAAAAGAAATGAACGGGTCAACATTTTTTAACAACAACAGGAATTTCCATCAAACCAACTACCTCTGGGGTTCATTGGTGCATGCCGTTATGATTGTTATCACAGGTATTTCATTCTAGTTTTCGCTCAAAATACTCCCAGGGTTACTTACATTGGATATTGTTGCCAAAATATTTGAATGAAATCAGCATTCCTCATCAATTTATTGTTGTTTTGTCATACACTG
Source organism: Fasciola hepatica (assembly GCA_948099385.1). NCBI lineage: Eukaryota > Metazoa > Platyhelminthes > Trematoda > Plagiorchiida > Fasciolidae > Fasciola > Fasciola hepatica. The sequence continues at coordinate 2,034,837 of CANUEZ040000162.1, forward strand.
CACTAGGCTGCCTTTCCCCGCCCCACCCTCCTCCCTCTAGCACACAAGTGAGCACACAGGTAAAAAGAGTAAAAAGTGAATAATGGGACAGATGAAGGTCATTTAGGGAGTGCTATACTGCAGTATAAAACTTTGGTGTTTCATTCAAGAGGCACATTTTTTCAAACGATGCAACACCATTTAGTCTGGTTTCAATGGGCATTGCCATTATTCTGGACGGGATTGTTATGGCACCAAGTGGTGCACTGTGAGAGTAAGTTTCCACGAAACTACTATTTCATTTGTATACGTGTGTGGGACTGATGATACTTTTCCTGAATGACTGTGTTTTGGTCTCCATCTTTCACGCAGTTCGTCAGATCATCCCGGGCAGTGGTAACACACACGCCTTCGAGGGGAAAAGACCTAGTTCAAACCCTGGTAATGGTGGAGGATATGCAACACTGATGAGCTCTAACAAGAGCGAAACTACAGTCTAGTGCTTTCGAGTGCAGGGTTGGTCGGATGACCTGAGATTTGCGCGTAAATAGTAAAGTCCAAAGAACAGCCAGCCAAAGGGGAACATTATTTCATTGTTTTTGTAGGTGTTTCAAAGCATCCTTAGTAAGACATGGATTTTCAAAGTTGATTGCTTTATTTCTCCTACTTATTGTGCCGGTAAGGCGGTTGCTGGGCTGTCAACAACGACCGGTAGCGTTCACTCTGGTTAAATGTATGGAAATCCTGTCCAGTACGTATAATCAGTGTTATAATGTGCTACAATCGGATGACGGTTAATCTTTTGAATATCTCGGCATCACATTAAATCCAGGTTCAAGGAGTAACACTCAAAAATAGTTCAGATCCAGGTTTTATCGACATAATGTTCTGAACTTTAGATAAGGAAAGATCCACCTGCGGTTTTCGGATTCAGAAGTCGGCGCTGCCGGTAGCGTCCTTCTACTTACCATTCATACGTTTCACACTGGCTCACCAATGACAGCTCAGTCAAGCCGATTGGAACAATGCAGTTTAGGGCCAGCGAATCTATAATTTTACGACCGAACGCGCACCATCACTTGTTATGGTAGCTGGTTTCTCTAACTGGTGGTTCGTCGGTGACCATGAGAACAAAAATATTCGAAATGTAGGCTTCAGAACCCAAATCAGTTAATTTTTGGAGTACCATTTCTGCTTTTGGTCCAAAAATCGTGTTTATCCTGACAAAAAATAAGAAAAAACAATACGGAAACGCTGCACACTGCAATTCCATCTGTTCTATTCCTTTTATTTTGCAGGTATAATCCGTGCTGATTTTCTGAAACTACGAATACCACAGCTGAATACTTAGTCATACGTATCCACTATTAACCAGATGTTGTAGAATTGCGCCACAGATAGTCCGAACTGTTCTTTTGCACATAGAAGCCGGGGAGTGTTCTGATATCTTCTTCGACAGGCGTCTCGTCGTAAGTCCAGTATGCTGTACACTACAAGAGCACGTAGACTGATATAGAATAAAAGATTGGGACTGATGAGGCAACCTGTCCTTGGATTGTTGGACACTGAGAGACTCAGTATTTGTTGAGATTCAGAAATGTGCGGCGGGGAACGAATTCTCGAGGGCCTAAGATATGCGAAGCTCCAGTATTTCTAAGGTTTTTTCACCCTTGAACGGGACAGTTAAGAAGACATCCCTATTCTTGGCTATTTGCACTCTTATTTTGTGTCTCCTCTCTCCCAAAAGTTGGCGAATAAACGGTTCTGGGTAGCCTTTTTAATAGTGTGTCATGTATGTGTTCGAGTTCTTGGGCAGTCGTGTCAGGGCTACAGAAGTTTCTTGCTCTGTAGGTCAGACACCTCACTAGTTTTCTTTTGTCTCATAGGGGGACAAAACTTAGGAAATGTGTTTATTGCCCATACTAGGTACATTTTCGATGCATTCTCTTTTCTATATGTCCGTCCTCCATTTTACGTAGTCCCACATCAAGAAAAGCGAGGAAGTTGTCCGTCTCTCTGCACTGTATACGTGATCATTGCATGGGTGTGGTTGAATGTCCGAGGTAGTTCGGTGATGTCCTTTGCTAAGTCACAAATTATGAAAGCGTCATCCATTTATCTGATACGCATATACAGACTGTCGATGGTGGTGCGTAGTGGTCCACTTTCGAGTTTGGCTAAGAATATCTCCGCCAGAATGGGTCCATGTGGTGATCCAATTGCTACCCCGTCCTTCTACCTGAAGTACTTTCCATTGTACTTTCCATATACATCTAAGAATTAGTTCTTCTAGCTTGGCTAAGGGAATGTCTAGTTTGATATCATTATCGGTCAAGTACTGACAGACGAAATCTACCGTCTCGATCAACGGAACGTTTGTGAATAGGGATTCCACACCTAGGGAAAATGTAGCCCTTTCAGATAGATCCTGATGTTTTATCATCTCCACAAAAGAGAATGAATCTTCCAAACTATAATTTGCTAGTGACTTGCGCACAGGTTCAAGAATGCTTATAATCCACTGAGCTGTGGCGTAATAGGTTGAGGTGCTCATGTAAATCACCTTTCTTAGGGGTATATTTGGTTTGTGTACTTTTGGCAATCCATAGAGTCTAGGTGGTTGCGAGCCGCATGGCACAAGCTTGTCATAAAGAGTTTTGGAAAAAGCATTTTCTCACTTTAGCTGCCTCAAGATCTTTGTCAGTTCAGTCTCCGCTTCTTGTGTTCTGTCTTTTTCACCCGAAACGTAAGTGAGCTTACTCTTATCAGATAAAATAGTCATCATTTTTCTATCATAGTCGCTTCGGACTAATACAATCCATCCCGCACTTTTATCCGGTTTTGATGTTAGGAAATCTTGATTATTCACTAGTTCTTGGATCGCTTCTCGATGTTGCTTAGTTAGTATCCCATTCATCGGAGATCCAGTAACGTGATTTTTTGACATTCACAAACAAGTGATGTTTTCAGGCAGTCAACTGAGTCAGATGATGCAGGTACCAGGTCATACAACTGGCTCATTAAACTTTCAAACTGAGTCTTGATTTCCACCTGATGATGAAGCAGCTGAGTTTTGCAAAGCATAGGTCCGAGAGATGTACCCACCACAAGAGAATCACTTGTTACGGCCACGGTAACAGCAACTGTTGCACGAGGTTAAGCTGTTTGCACAATTCCGGCCTTAATGGTCGGATTGCTATGGTTTCTAGCGCCATCAGCAACCATTTGTGTATCCTCTCGCTTGAACTCTCGGAGTTGTCAGCGACCAGTGGTTCTCTTGTGGTTCCCATGAACAAATTCTCCCCAGCCCCACACCTCTTTTTTCACACCTGTCTTTTCACGCCATTTGGCTACACATTCTACACCAAATGTCGTTCACACAACGGACGAGGTTCATCAAGTTGAAGCGTGTTGTCTTGTTACCGGATTTGTTGTACACTATCTCACTCACCGTTATCTATACCAGTAAATATACTCTCTTTTACCCAGTACTATAGATGTAAATGCTTGAAGTGATATATCGAAAAGAAATTTGTTCGTGGTACAGGCTCTTTCATGAGTCTTTGCGCGTATTCTATTATCTACTATCCGAATGATACAGAGCGACTGTTCTGGTTTGAATCACTGAGCTGTCCTGGTCAATCACTCACTAGTGGGATGAGCAGCTGAAAAGAAGTCGAAATATCGTTTGGATGTTGATTTAGACCTAACTGATTACACAAGAAACCGATATGGTGTAGATAATAAGAAATTCGCCTAATTTTTTACCTCCAAATCTGTAATTTAACTCCGATGAAGTAGAAAATTGTCTATGATGCTCAAAATCTGGAGTAGTAGAGTATTCCACACTTTAGGCGGCTTTAAGCTAACACGGTGCCGGATCAGGGCTTGGCCGCCATGTTGTCGTTTCCACTCCAAGAAACCTTGTAGGATGAATACTACTTTGTTGCCCAGAACCAAGTAGAGGGCCGACTTAAGGGGCCAAGCGTCTAGCCTTTGGCCAGAAATTCTAACCTGCAAGGTAGTAGGGCTATATGCGGATCTCTTAGCCTTCTGGGAGCCGATGACGGACTGCTCGGTTCATACGCCCTTAGGATAGGGTCAGATATCCTGGGCACTCAGTACACCCTTCTGCCACAGACGTCTGAGAGCATACGCCACCAAAGCTTGGTTTTGAAGGAGGGCTTAGCCATCTTCACTAATCTGGCTTATAGTCAGTCAACCCGGTGCAGAGCGCTAGGCATTCACTTTCGTACTCTAACTCTGGTGGGAACACCTCTGCCATGAGAAAGCAGTGAGCAGAACTTTCTCAGCAGAAGATGGAACAGACGGACAATCATTTGGCAACCTTTCTAGAGGCATTTAGAATGGGTGACAATCTGGGAGCCTGAGACACCAACACCCTACCACAAACCAGTAGTCTGAACTAAATCTGCATCGTCATTTACGCACGTGTCAGGGATCGATTTATGTGTCATTGTGCTCTGTGAATGACTAGAGTGACCAAGTTTGAAAAATGTAGATAATTCTGCATCACTGCTCATAGTATCTCGAAAATCCGTGGGAAACCATAGTTTGTGGAATCAGTCCGAATCCAGTATCGACTTTGAAGTGATCACGAGAAATCTACTGAAGTTCAAACTTTGACAACTAGGAATGTGAGTTGTCACACTATTCGTCCAAAATCTGTACACAGGCTTCACTTCACTGTATAGTGGCATTTTCGTGAAAGGTTGGGGAAGAGCTCACTGGTTTAAGTAAAGAGTCCAACGGTTCCAAAGTCAACCCATTAGACTGGAGAAATTAGAATTTAACATGTGATGAAATTCAAACGGCGACTAAATGTAAAGATCCATAATTTCATTCCGCCATTTACAAGTTGGGATTTTCCCTAAAATTTCGAAAGAACAGAAAGAAGACATAGTTCGCGAGGTGCAACCAATTCGTTTACTCCTGTACACCGCGAAGCGGAACATCTCAGTATACATACATATATATACAGTACAGTACGGAGTAAATGCAACGGCACAGTAGACGGGATCGAAGGTTCTTACAGTGCGTACGTTAGAATAAAGGGGTCCTTTAGGTTTATGCCGAGGTAAGCAAATATTTTAGACTAATAGTTTTTGTACGCAGAAGGCTGGCTGATGCATCAAGCAAAGAATCACTTCGCTGAACGTTACCAGTTTTAGAGCTGTGCTGCGCAACAGGGGTTTGAAACATTCGGTTAGGTGAATTTTGTGATCAGACGTATTACCGTTTCTTCCAACCAACAAAACCAGCATATTTTACTTTCTCGGTTTACACACACAAAGGAAATGCTTGCATCTCACAACTTACATCTTCGTTTTGTCCTCATGAAAGATAATAGAATTTTTCTTTCTCGATTGCGGAACAGTCTTGGACACGTGAACCCTGACCAAATGCCTCAATACCGGCTCCTAAGTAGTATCACTTTTAGAATACTCAGTTTCTGAAAAAAATTACCTACTTATATGAGTACGAGGAGACTAGCTTACATAAAGATTGTGGAAGATCATAGTTATATCAAATCACGATTAGAGGTAAATCATCCTAAATCCAACTCAAAGTTGTCATGCTAGTTTCACTCAGGTAAAAAAAAACCAATCAAGAAAGTTATTGCAGTTTGATGGTTTATGAAGCACCGTTTCTTTCACACTCGTTTCTCGCCAGATCTCACGGTTACAGTAATCACGATATTCAAGTGTGAACTTTCGCGTTCATCCACTGCGATTTGTGACAAAACAGTCATACCAGATTTGGTAAGTTCATATTCTGTAAGTGCGATTCCTCTCTCGCTTCACAATCACAATCACAGAGGAATCGATTTAATGTTAAACTGGTGGTCTAGACCTTTTGCAACTGCACATTTTTCATCTACATGTAGACAGTATATTGATTTCCACCTGAACACCATCCCCCCCCCCACCCTTAAGGATAGCCTGAGTCGGAAAGCGTTGTACGGTTCAAATTTGTCTTATCTCTCCTGGGTCACCCGTGCATATTAGCTTTGCACTCAAATCGATCAGTAGATAATTGATTTTACTGAAACGGCTGTGAAATTTGTCAGTACAAACCTCTGAATGTTCACTTTTTTTTAGCAAAAGTGGGCAGTCATCACGCGATGGCACTGCCCTCGCATAGGAAAGGGATTCGGAAACAAAAGTTTGAGTACTCCTTCGACGAGTGCGTAGTTTGAAACCGGGTTGACACACGCAAACACACGTATGCCAAAATTAACAAGGTGAAAAATGATGGCACAGCCAACTAAGAACACGGGCACAACCAGTATCACCAAGCACATTCACACCAAAATTATCCTACAAATTGGCATCAAAAACAATATCACCATCATCAACAGCATAATCACAATTCCATCAACATGCGCATAATCATCCTCAACAAAAACGTCATAATGATCATCAACATGGCCATGAGGATAATCTCAATATCAGCCATATTATCACGGTTATTGAACAAATCATCTACACCATCATCACGACAAACATCATCATCAAAATCAGGGTCAGTCTCATCATCAATATTATCAACAAAATGATGAAATATTCGTTAAGTACAATAAAACAAACAATATACGACTGAACGCCATCATGTATATCGTCCGAGATATAATCACCGTCATCAACATAATCATCAGTATCACCATCCTAAATATCATTCTCCGGATCAGCACCCATATCAGAACCCGAAAAATCATCACCAAACAATACAATCAGAATCGTCCTCATTATTAACATCGTAAGTATCATCATCGTGTTCAACAGCATCAAAAACAACGTTGAAAAATCACGATTAGAAACATCGACCGGAACATCGTCAAAAACATAATAAACATCGTCGTCGCCAACATGACAGGAACACCAACAACATCATCGTGAAAATTATCTCAAATTTAATAATAATAATAATAATAATAATAATAATAATAATAATAATAACAGTCTTCCGAATCATCGTCATCCAAATCCTCGTCAGCATCAACATCGACATCTCCGTCATCATCTTCATCGTCATCATCATCATCATCATTATCATCACTGTCATCATCATCATCATCATCCCAATCATTATCATCCTCGTTATCGTCGACATCAGCATCATGATCAGCACGTTTATCGTGATATTCTTCCTTATGATCACCCGAATCCTCTTCCCCTTCATCGTGATCATCTTTGTCATCATCTTCATGGTCACGCTAATCACGATTCTCATCCGGAACCTCTAATTTGTCATCATTTTGATCTTCACCTTCGTCATTGTCTTCACCATAATCGTCACTCGAATCATCATCTTCTTCATCAGAGTCATCGTCCTCTTCATGATCATCATCGTCATCTCAGTCTTCATCCTCGTTGTCGTCGCCATCCTCTTCCTCATCATTGTCTTCAACATCAACATCATCACGATGGACAAGAATGTCCAAATCCTTATTTGTTGTAATGACAGACTAATTTTTTGGACGAACACTTTTTATGTTGTACATATCTCAACTTCCATAGGTATTTTTGGCTTGAAGTAAGTTCATGTTCTGGTATCATGTAGTTGGGCTTCAAGTCTATTGCTTAACTCCCATTCCAATTACTCCTTCTCTCCTTGGGATGTTTGGATGATTTCAAGATTGCGAAGCCAACGGCATTGACGGAAATCTCAGCTCTTTCAGATCCAGATGGCAAAAAATGTTTCATCCTTGTCCAACTTGACTTCTACATGACCGAATTGGAAACCTTTCTGGGAGCCACCAACTCACAAATCTTCAGTTCGAGGTGTTCCGTCGATGTACTGGGTAAGTGGGTTTGAACAAAGTGTTTGTTTTCGCTCACTTACTAAATAAGTAATAAAGCACCCGGTTGTTGAATTGAGTTTGTTTTCACTTCAATAACACAGCTACCGAGCAAAGTACCAGAAGTAGTTCGTTTCAGAAGTACAAGACTTAGGAATATTTTTTGAGATGGCAGGCAGCAAAATACGTAGATGCATGAACACTAGGGGATTAGGTGTAAAAAAACGACCAGGAGCAAACCAGTTTACCAAAAAATTTCATCGAAATTTCAGTTCTTCGGGTTTTACAGGGCACCTGAGTTAATTCTTTCGTGTTCTGTAATGAAATCATTCAAATTTGTTATCAAAGAAACCAATGCTTTATGCTGTTATCGTCAAATTCAAAGATGGTCGCATACAATTGACTCTCATGTCCACAAATGAATCTCAATCGATCCTCTTCTAATCTTCTTTCACAAAGACGTCCATTATCCGGTGGAGCATAATCGATACCGTGAGTAACATTTTCTAATTCATGCATTCAAGTTTAATCAAATATGTAATTCTTTTTTGTTCTTTATTCGATTACTGTCATTTACTGGCAGCTGATGGAAACCTCTCGAACAAAATTAACAGAAGGTATGTAAAGTAATCTAATTAAAGTGAAAAAAACAAGCTAGGTAATTTTAAGAAGAGATGACTGATCTACTCATATGAAAGATTCTCAGGTGTTTTGATGTTTGCCATTTACTTGACCGACTCAACGGATATAAGCTAAAACTTAGTAAAAATGGAGTATAACATTAGAACTTTGAGGCCTATTACAGTAACTCGGACCGTCACCTAACATGACAGGGAGACTTGGAATGGAGGAGCAAATGAGAACCCACTAGATCTAGCTTCGAAACCTCCAGAAATGAAAGATGACTTTCGGTTAGAGCTTTATCACTCAAACATGAAATTCTGACACTTAAAGTGGACAATCAGTACTCCAGCATCCATGAAGCGAAGGGGAAAAATTGATAAGTGATGGATTCTAAACACATAATCTCCCGGACGACTCGTGCGGTTGTTGATTACCGAATGTCGTGTAGTGGACCAGACCGTTCCTCTCGCCTGTGTACCCACTACTTTCAAGATTTTATGTTCTTTCATTCGACAATCTACCAACGTTTATGGGGATCTTTATGTTCTCCGTTTTTCACATTGATCCTCATTTCCAAATATGTAATTCTTTGAGATAGCATAATAACTCTCCACTTGAATTGATGGGTAAGCGGTTGAAATGAAAAAGGTACCAAGTTACTCAAACATGAAACATGGAGAATCTTGGCTGTTCAATGAAGATACCCAATTATTGATATAATACCCTGCAAGCACCTCTAGAGGAATCATTTTATACAGTTTCTGATGCAATCTACTGTTTCCTGTATAATAGTAATAATCAATATTAGCTAAATAATATTCGCGGATTATTTGGAATAATTATTTTTGTTTGCGAATCTCATTTGAATGTCATTAAAACGTACACGTGCACAGTTGACAATGAAGCATCCATCAGATCAGACAGAGTGTTCATCAACTACTTTTGAGTCACCTGACAAAAAATTAACAATTCATGTGAAACAAGTAACTGTGATCAACGGTAATTTCAACCAAATTTACATCATGATAACCTGGCCCAATGTTTGCAATGTTGCCGTATGCATCACATCCATAGGTGTTCACATAGATGCTGAGATACAATACAAGTGCAAACCGGAAAAGTGGGTTCTGGATTTCATGGATATTGGTTCGAAGAAATCTCGAAGTTACACAGAAATTCTGGACAAAAAGGTAAGTTACTGTTCTGCTTTACTGATCGATGTTTTTTAACGGCGTGTTGCAGTCGAAACAAATGTAATCTAAGACCAAAAAGGTAGGTTTTGAACGGGATTGTTCTCACACCTATTCCACCGGGTGTGTCGATTTTTGTTTCTATTGGTCCCCTAAGAAATTCTCGAGAGTCTCTTCTATTCACGTGTTTGTAGATGCAACGTTTGAGTAGTTCCTCTTCAACGGAATGCAAGTCTATTAAATTCTCATTCAGATTCATTGAAATTCGAGATTTTTCGTTCGTGTACACTTTACAGTTTATCTGGGGCTAATTATCCACCAGGCTTATCAGCCCTTTGATTTAATTCGGTGTTCTATATGCACATTCATTAGACCCTTGTAATACTGATAAACAGTCTGCAAACTTTTCATGCTTGAATCCCTAGCCACATCCTTGTCCACTTTCTAATTCGGGAAGTGCTGTCGTGTGATTCAGTTCCTCGTATACCGAGAGCCAACAAGGTAGCGAACAAGCTTGTTTTCAGTTATTTTTATTCTTACCAATACAGAATATTATGTATGACTCACAAAATAAGAGAGGGGAATGGTGATCCAAATCCATTTATGCACGTGTGTAGGCGTGTGAAATTTATCACAGTGCTGTGTCCAAGTGGTCGCACACTTGTTCGAGAACCAGAAGTAGGCCAAGGGAGCTTAAGGGCTTGCTCAATTTTTTCTGAGCAAACGGGATAACTGGAGAGATGAATACTCACGGCCTCCGCTGTGGCTACAATACAAATCTTGACAAGCCTTGATTGCCTTCCCCGAACTTTGTAGATGGCGCGAAAAGCGTTTATCACCTCTACGGAGTGGTTTGACTCAACAGGGTGTGAGAACGCAGCATTCGTAGTGTTCAGCCAAGCCACGTGGCATTCACCAACGCATTCGTATAAGCGTCTAGTCGTGCGACCAATGTACTTAGTTCCACAGGCAATATATCAAAAACACAGTTGGTTTGGAAAAGAGAAGAAATCGTAACTGAGTAGAACGTTCTATTGAAGACACTTTTTATTCTTCGTTGAATAATTTCGGCTTCCGTATTGCCTTTCGATGGTAAACACACGTATAAACGCTTCTTCGCGGCTGCCACCGCTCGTGATTTCTCATCATTTCCTTGCATCATCCGGATGGCCGTTTTGTAAGAAAACACTCCGCAAAAAAAGAAGTTCACTTTTACTGTGTCTTCTGAGCAGATTCTGCCAGCTTTATTAACTAAGCAAAGTGAAGTGGCTCTTTGTTTTGAAGGTTAAAAAACTGTGAAAATATATCTATTGACCATTCAGTGTCGCTTTATTGTGCAGTAACAACTGATCAGAACAATCACTCCGACGGTTCAAGCTTGTTCATCACATCGTTCGTTTTCGTATATCCTCTGGTCTACTGAGTGGAAAGTGCCTTGTCTTATAACTTCCTCGAATAAAAAGGCAGCACAGGTAGTTTGGAGGGAAGCTAATAAAACCGGAGATTGTTTCTTTGCATCCATACTGTTATTCTTAGTGCAATCAATCCTCGACGTGGTTGGTCATCCCTGTTGTTTTGCGTTGACCTTGTTATTGGCACAGAAAATCCATACGAAAAAATTATACGGCTCGGAAATTGTTCTCTTCAGCACAAATTGACTGGTGCGTAGCCTCGGCTTAACTAGCAGAATTCGAAATACAGATACTGAAGTATTTCATAGGGGTACCAAGGTTAGTTTGCATGGTTAGGATTAGGTCATATACATGAATTAAAGCCCTACTGAACAGTTCGTCGTCCTGGATATCACGAGAGGCACTACTGATATCCTACTTATTGGCAGCTCTCATGAGTAACAAGCAAACTCCACACTTTTGATGCTCACAGTATAGGAGGAAGAAATAATAAGTCGAATGTTTTCTCTCAGATACGTTTATGATTCATTGTGAGATCCTAAATTCCCCCGGTTTCAAATAGAGAAGCGAATCCGGTTTTCGTTTTAGATGAATGTGCCGTGACCCGAAGCACTACCTTGACATTTCACGCATCATTCTTCGAGTAACATTCCAGACAAAATTTCATGACCTGATTGATGGGCATCTTATTTGTCGGCTAGAATGCCTAAATTCCGTTCAAAGGGCTCCTTACAATTCACATCTGATATGTGATACTGATATTGATCGCACTTTCAAGAACTTCTGTTTCGCAAATATTGCGTTGTAGTGTTTTGTGTTACAGCCCCAGTAAAAGCACTTTCTAATCTTCATTGATTAGCTGTGTGCTTTTGTTTTCTGAGGGATTATCACTTCCTAACTTGACCATTAGTACTACTCAACAGGAACCCTCTACTTGTGAGTCGGAAGAATCGGAGAAATGTGTGCCAACTGTTTGGTTAATAAGAGGTGACAACGTTACATCGCTCGTGAATAGTTGTGTCTCGCAAGGTGCTGATCCGAAACATTACTTTTGGGTAGGCTGAATCAACTGTGACGTTCACAGGGCAAGCGTTCATAAAAAAGGCAAAAATTGATGTTGCCTCGGTCAGCCTTTTATTCCACATTTCACACAGAACATTGGTACTGCTCACGGATCTCTTTGTAATTGTGCTATGGCACGGTTACTGTGAGAACAAAACCACCAACCACGTAATTAGGAACCGTTCTGCTTTAGTCCCATGCGAACACTTCCACCCCATTAGCGTTCATTCGTCGGAAATAAGTTATTGTTTAGAAAATGCATTCTATGGTTTCAATAATTGTACACCGCGAACACTTTCAACTGACCAGTGAAAAACCTAGGAATGACATATATCTCCGTTTTCAAGGAGTTTTTCAGTGATTACTACTGTGATTACCATCTGCTGGCCCATTGAAATCGTTGACACTTACGCCGGCCACGTGGACAACGATAGTCAAGCAGGTTGATAGGCTCAGTGAGCTATTTTTAACAATCAGCTCACAAGCCATCAGCAGGAATTTAGGTTTGGAACACGTTATTCCATCTTTAGTTACGGAGAGCGAGTGTTGGTGTGAGGCCTAATAACATGGAGACAAGACAGACACGAATATTTCTACGATGTTTGTTTTGTTCGCTCATTTCAAGGTGCACAAACAGTTGGCACTGTATGAGAAGGGCTATTTTCATGCATTGTTATCAAATTGATTTTCACTGTTCAGTTATGAAGACCAGCAAAAGACTGGTGAGCCTCCTGCTGCTTTTCTGAATACAAAGAATTCTTTTCCGTGCTGCAAAAGCGGAACGTACTTCCTTCAAGAATGGAACTATTCTACTAGACAACCGTATGAACCTTTCGTGAAGAGATCTGCGATTAATCACTTGGCATGCAACTGAGTTTATTCTGACTAATCCATGTTCACTTCCATTGAATAGTGGGCTAATCTAGATCATTAAATTTCCAAAAATGCACAACCAACAGCATCATGCAAGCATGACTCATCTGACTGCAGCTCACGCCCATGCATTCGGATTACTATGCTGGAGTCGCCACCTGTTATCGCGAGCCTGCAAAATCTGTCATTGCATCACGTGCCTATATTTGGCATACTGACTTTAGACAAACGCAAAACTGCTGATTCAGTTGTTTCTTGCTTCTGTTTTTCTATGGGTATATTCTGTCCACGAATAATAAAAGCCCTGAGCACTAGTTACCCAGCATGACTGTATGTTCACCAAATTAGTTTCCTAGTTTGCCTAATGGAAGATCAGCTTTCGATTTTGCACCCACAAATTCACCTAATCAGCCGGAATCGAACCAGCGACCATCCACTTACCAGATAGTCTCCCTATCGGCTCACCTGTCGCGGTACGGCCAATCGTGAGCGGACAGCGCAAGTGAATATTCAGTGGTGCTCAACCCCAATCCCAATGATACCCAACAGCAGTTCTGGTTTGAATCTCTTGACTAGCTCCAGTGGCCACTTCCCGGTGGGACTGATATTTAAACTTTTTCAGATATACGCTGATTCATAAATAGAATTTGCCCACAAGATACATTCGAACAAAACACACGGATTGCTTATCGAGCTGTCTTCTTGCTACTTCCACCCAAAATCACATCCAATGTATCATTTCGCGCAATAACATCTATAAGAGTTCTTCTCTTCCGTACCAGACACGCATAATGACGAACGAGTTGTGCACCAATCTTGGTGCACAAACTCCACTTTCCTTTTGGTTCTATCTGGCATATCCTCCAAAATGTTTTTGTGTAAAAAATCTTGATCGGAATGGAAGTGCATTAGCTTACAAAGCTCATACAAATAAGAATAAAAAAGAGAGGTCACCGGTTCGATTTTGGGGTTGAAGGGGGAAATGTTGGATACTATAAATGCACAGGGCTTTTCCACAACCTACATTATCACACCGGCTCCTTAAAATTTCAATGACTTTCATAATTGCCAATCATTATCCGATGGATCTTTTTTTCGTGACGATTTATCTCAGACGTGACAGAATCGTTGTCTTCTTCTTCGTAAGAATCAGTTTTCAGTTAAAAAGACATGCAACTGAGCAGTGATTATTCATTTTGAACTGTTTTTTTTTCAAAAATAAGAACCATTTTCTTCATATTGAACAATCCTCGTCTCACAAAATATGACTCAGATCGAGGAAATTCTCAAGGAGATCCCGTATCCTCGTTTCTTGGAGGACCACAGAGTGGCATATTTCTATCCGGCTAACGATCGGACTAGAGTGGCAATCCGACTGGATTTAGAGAAGAAACGTGTTGATTTGAAGTTCACCATGGAAGTGGTGAGGAATCGAACTCGTTTCGCGTTTGCATCGAATAAAACTTGTGAAGGACTTTCCCTGGTTGCTGCGAAGGTCAAACGTATGTATCCCTTGCAAGTGAATTTGATAATTATACTCATGAATTGGTTGTTATTAAACATATTTCAACAGTTATAGGTAGTAATCCACTCATAGTTTGGAATTCACTTTACTACTAACTCACTATAAGGCTTGCTCACTTGGGTAGACATGCATCATTCATTATCCGTTTTATCCCTTGACCGTTTAGTCATAGAGTGGGACCCGAACCTGGTGGTCCAGAAAAATTATGAATCTGACACAATCTTCAAGCTCTCATGGCTTGCTTCTCAAGATCTCCCAGTTGGAAACTCGTCCCCCGTCCCTCCAAACTGTAGAGATCCGACCCCGTGGCACATCTTTTCCCAGAAAGGACCCGGTTATGCCGTGCTAAATCAACCAACCAACTATTCTATAGAAAGTTTGGATGCCTCATTGTCAGCAGTTTTCTTGTGTTGAATTACGGAAGGGTAAGGACTAAAGCGCTCTCCTGGAGCTGTTAGCAATCACTGGTTATTTTCTTATATCTATACTGCGTCGAAATGACAATGATTTACCCTTTTCTAAGCTGTTCCTCGTAGACCAGTATCAAAAATCTGGGTGAAATTTTTCCATTCTGATTACGCTCAAAGCCCAGTGATCTATTTTTGGATACTAGTTACCCCTAAACTGAAAACATAGTGAGCTTTTTTATGATTTTTGGATGGTATAAGTAGAAATACAAATGATGTCCCCACTATTGGAATGTTCTAAATGAGCGTTTAAAACCCGCGACGACACGTGGTGGCCTTTACGTGTATTGCCCTCACAAACAGCTAAGCTGATCGCATCAGCATGCTTACGTGTCCGGCAAAGGTAACACACATGCTTTCGGGGTGGAAAGGCCTGGGTTCAAACCCCGGATGTGATTGGGATATGCTTCAATGATGAGCTCTAACAAGAGCGAAACTAGAGTCTGGTACTTCCGAGTGTATCATCTGTTCCACATATTACTAGTGAGTAGTCGTGAGACGCATACAAAAAAGTATATTTATTGCATTTTTATGAGACTTATTTTCACCGAGACAGTGTTCTTCTGCCCACGTGCTTCTCTTACAGGTGAAACTGGGAGATGGAAGAAACCACGTGAGTTCTCAGTTAACTACTTTTTTATTAACTATGAACTCTGAGAAACCGTTGCCATCAGCAATTTATGACGCAACTAGTCGGTGTCGTCCTCGATCAGTGCTACGAATCTAATCCGCTCAGAGTCCGTCTGATGATGATCATCTTCTTCGAACCGTCGGCCCATGTGTTCAACAATATGTCATGTTCTGTAAATAACGTTGTACCCCTGTTAGATGATAAGTATCATCTGTCTTCACCCGACAAGACCAGCTTTTTATAGAGGAAAACAAGCGCGTTTCAGCACCCAACTTTACAGAAAGTTTTGCTTGCCAAACCAGGCGGTTTACCTTCCAAAAGGATACTCAACCATTCTTCTAGTGGAGCCGCTTTCTTATCGGAACTGATTTCACTGGAAATTAAGGAAGGTCAAAAAATGTCTGGTTCAACCCTGGAGTTTAGAAATTTATATTTTGGCTGCTGATAGCATTGGAAGTATTTAATTTATTAATTTTTTTCCACATTACCTGAATATGTGACCGTTTATCTTACGATTTTGACAATAGGAAGCCGGGGAGGATGTGCTCATTTCATGGACATTTTAGATGATAAGCAGTATTAACATTTGGGAAATGCATGTAATCCGGCAAAGTTTCGTTAGAGCTACTTACCTTCCTCCATGCAAGTTTACAAATGAATACACACCTTTAATCCGTAGTCGGATCGCCGATGTTCACCAAGCAAATACCACGTCTAGTTTATGAAAGAAAGGATATTTAGGTGCGTACCATCCCGGCTAATCCTAGCCAACTCGACTCACATAACCCGTTCATTCCCAATGAGTGAGTATATATTCTAAAAACACCAATAAAGGAACACTCGGGACATCACGGCATCTTTGGGTGATTACTGCGGGGCTAGCAAGTGTACTTTTGAATTTATGATTCGTGGGTAATGATCCCGTCGGTCTTCGCTTCAAGCAGTCAATCAGATGAATTGTTTGACTGGTAGAAATAACCCGAAAGCCTTCTACTATCTATATCATCAGTAGGTAAAATAAAATTTCAAAACCCCTGGGTTGCACCATGAACTAACGAAAACACGCCGTTGTTTGCGCTTCACCCGAATTCGTGGTGTACTCACGGAGGACTGAAAGCGACTCGGATCTGACTCAGTTTTTAAAGCAAAGAAGGCTCTCTTGGGTGACCCAGCAAAGACACATTCAGGATCACCCGGACAATTTTTGTAACATTTTGCAAAACCCAATGGATAAGTGAATCATAAAATTTACTTCAATGGGCCACATTCGATGAAACACTGGTTCCAAGGATACCTTTTACTGACCAACCCCAGTTGGGTCACCTGATTGCAATTGGTTTATATAACTAAGAAACGTATGGTAGTATTGACATTATTGTTACGGTGAATTCATGATGCTTGAGATACGAATTATCAATGCCATGAACCGCGACAGCCAGTAATCGGCAGCACTAATATCAGACAACGGGACGCAGTCAGTTTGACGGGGAAGTCAGGGCAGCCGTCTGCGAAGTTTGCACATTAGCAATTGCATTTTAATTACAAACAAAGCAAACTTGACAAAAATGAACTCTTTCCAACAAGCATTTTTAAAAGGCACATTTGTGGGCGGAATTCCGTGAATTACAGCAGAAGAAAGTCAAACAGACCTTGACTGACTAAACAGAGTTATGGTAAACAGTATAGGAGCAGAATTTTGTTGGTCAATGAAGTATGATTGCTTTCAACTTGTTATAATGCCAGACCTATAAGATCCTTATGTTTTTCTCAATCCTAATTCTCGGAATCACGGTTGTCAGTACCCCAAAACGACGGAGAGGGTCCTAGCCGCCTATTACGCTGCACTCAGGCATGAACACAAATTGATTATATGTTTGCAGTACTCACTGGGTCAATCAGCGTTCTCTTCCTAACCGGGAATATTTCTCAATTTAATAAATTTAGCAGACCGTGCATTCCAAGAAGCTCAGATTCATAAATCTTATGCGGTGTCTATTCCCTACTGTTTTAGTGGAGCAGGTTCCTAGGTGAAGGATTCTACCGGAGTAACTATGTTGGAAGCTAACTGCGAATACCAATCTTCATTGCGATCAGGACAGGAAAATAAATACGTTTACTTGCCAAGTTTCAACATCTCTGGAGTGGTCTTGTTGCTCAGTTGGCTTAGTGCTCTCCCCGTTCAAATAAGGCTACATTCTATAAGTAATAGAGTGATTCGTTACTAGACTAAGCGCACCAAGACCAACAAGACAGCAATGACAAATAAACTTTTTGTCGACTTGTAATCGAGAAGTACTCACTTAAATATGAAGTAGGGCTTGACTCCATTGGTAAACAATATACTGGGCAGTAATGAAACTATATGACTCTACCTGGACTATCTGTCTCCCAAGATCTAGCTGATTGGTTGAATCTGAGGAAAGATACGATGACCGACAGAGCTGTGCATTGGAGCTTTTAAACCACCACGAGGAGGTAAACTGCTTTCAGCATTTTGTCTTTTCAATATTTTCCAAATTATTTATTTCTGAAGTGGTAACCCTAATATTTTTAACATGACTTTTAAAACTAATGCACCAAAATTGAATTTAACCCGAAATTACATTTTTTTTTTTTGAAATCAGAATTCACCGTGAAACTGATCACTTCGATGAAATGTGGCAGTCGAAGTTTATTGAAGCAATACACCTTGACTAAAACCCGAGAAACGGTAAATGTATTCAGTTATCTATTGATCATCGAGTGAAAAGTCCATTGAAGAAAATTAACTCATGAAAGAATACTGCCTTTTGCATTCGTATTTCGTATGAAGAACTCCACCACAACGGCAATCCTAAAGACCTCAAATTTCAAAGCAAACAAGCAGACCGATAGATAGACGGATAGATAAATAATATGATCGGTTGGTTGGTTGTTTTGTTGAACAATTGGTTGATTCTTCCATTGACTGATCGGTGGTTCGTTTGAGTCATTTAAACTTTGACTGGTCTGTTGATTGATGTTCTTTGAAATATTTCTGATAATACAGGTTTCGTCAAATTCCAAGCACACCCGTGTCCGATGAGCACTTTTTCCAATATGTGACGGCATTATTGCAGGACTTCACAATCTGATATCGCTAATAACTCACGGAGTTGTGAGTGTCTAGGACAATGACCATTGTGTTCCGCTTTTAAAAGGCAAGCTAGTTCGCTCAAATTCCAGACAAAACCATTTTTCGCCTCTAGCAGACAACTAAAACCATAACGTTTTTTGGACGAGTTCAACAGCCAATAATAGGTAGCATTATTAAATTGCATATCATTTCGAGTATCTGAAATCTAAAATAATTTCTTAAAGTTTTCTCACCCTTCTTCTACCGTTAGTTTACGAAAAGCTTGCTAAACATAGGCGGGGGCAATAATTCGGTTGAAATTCTGGTTCTGCATGATAATACCAATGATGGCTGGAAACTGTTGCAAGTTGACCTCGACACAGACGATGTGATGGAGTTGCGGTTGGATGCATTTGGTGGCAAAACTCTTCTCGGTGAAGTGTCATCAATCTGGAACGAGCCTGGTTGTTCACTTCACAGTCTTGGTAAGTGCACAATTAGTTTGTTTTTAATGCGTTTCGTTACTATTATCGGTGCAAACATAAACCCGTTTGATTGATATTTTGAAGAAGGTTTTGCGAGCCACTTGACTCACAAAGCACCCAGAGTATCGAATGCAATGCATCATCTAGCATAGAACAGCGAATTTTGGAAAAGAAAAACCGAGCCGTTCAGGGCTACCCAACCAAACCTTGTTTTCTCATCGCTCTGTAGTAGGCTTTGTTGAAGAAACAGTCCAGTGATCTAGGAAGTAAATGGTCCGATCTTAAGACTCATTTTTTCCACCATAGAAAGTGAAGTCGAATGAACCTTGGGTGGCATTCATGTGGAAGGTTCCAGTTCCACGAAGGTCAACAACTTTTG
This sequence comes from Fasciola hepatica, assembly GCA_948099385.1. NCBI lineage: Eukaryota > Metazoa > Platyhelminthes > Trematoda > Plagiorchiida > Fasciolidae > Fasciola > Fasciola hepatica. The sequence goes on from CANUEZ040000162.1 coordinate 2,054,380, forward strand.
TTACTTGAATCATTTCAAAACTTCACCAATTTGGCAAACTACAAAACGTAGACATAATTCGTTCTATAATATAGACAGACATGACTTACGGTCACTTTCGACACTGACATCTAGTCAATTCAGTCACGCACCAGAAAGAAACCAGTTAGACAAAATAAAAGGGCACTCTCAAACATTCGTACGTAATCCCATCCAATTGCTATTTTCCTCTTTTCTTTTTTTAAAGACTTTCAGTATCCAGTGGAAAAAAATTATTTCCGTAAGTGTGACCTTTTTTTGTTTTGAATGACCTGTTTTATTACTGTTGTTCACAAGTGGTGGATGGTTCAACCAGTTTATTCCTGATCTGAATCATAAGTCAAAATTAGGCAGATATGAACCAGTAAGCGTCAGATGTACGGAATAGATTGTGACTGGTTAGAAAATGACAGACACAGACAAACTGATCGGAGAAACAAAATCGATAGAACAGCCGATGAGAAAAATTGATCTAGTAGGAACAGTTAACGTGGTTTTATCATTTCCAATCGAATAACTTGAGTCTATCCGGCCATCTGTGATCAATAGCGCATAAAAATCAAGAACAACTGACCAGCCACATCACCCTGGGAATCAATCTTTCGGAAACAGAAACCCAAAGGAAGATTTCATGGATATTTTGTTGCTATACACTGCATCTGAGCTTCGTGCCGTGTAAACGTGCGCTTTGTTGTCCGATTTTTTATTCATCCCTTCAAATCACTAGATGAATCTTCTTGGATCATTCCGAGGCAGGAATTGCAATCTTTTCTAAATTAGGAAATTCTTGTTGATGAATCCTTTGGTGTAGCTATAACCAACGGCCGATGAAATCACCAGAATAACACGCCATTTTCTGAGGCCGTTCTCGGATCCGCCAACCGCTCCGTAAATGATATCACCGGATTTTGTACAGCTCAACAACAAGAAAAGAACAGAAAATACCGGAAGCGAAATCCCTTTGCACTTTATTGTGCAGTGCAGAATGTCCACATTTATCGTGATCAAGTGAACTTAAAAATATACATCTAGCCGCCGACTTCAAAACCTATATAATAACAAAGGCGAAGCTTAAAAAATGTGGCATTTTAGTGAAATAAAATCAAATGACTGACGTTTTGGCAAAAGGATCATACTCCTGGGTGGTTCCTAAACCGAAGAAGGTCGTGCTCTGGGAGCAACCGGACATATTAGTTTCATCTACCATTTAAAGACAGCTTCATAGGTCTTCTAGCGTGTTAAGATACTTCTCAGGCACCTTAATCGGTGCAGATTTCAGAAACCTCGAGCTGCGGGAGCTTCTGGTTTAGAAGGATTATTAGGGATTTATCTGGAAACAGGGTATATCCTCTTAGCTGTATCCAATAGGTTTGTAAGTGTTCCCGTGAGCAAAGAGAAAGCGGATGGCTATACCCAGCAGGGAACAATTAGATAAAAAAAAAAATTATCAAAACAAATGATGAATCAGATGCTCGTTCACCTGCCTACCCGAAAGACCGAACCGACCATAGGTGCCGGGAATCTATTTTCCTGGCCAATGGGGAACGACTAATCGGCCAGGGGCATCTGATGTGTACGAGTGGGAATCGAAGCATGCTGGTAAAGGTCATTCTCACCAAAAAACTGAGTGCTATTATTCTGTCACTCAATCGATCCATCTGTCCGTCTATCCGTTCGGATCAATTGGTGAGTTTGGGAGCGTTTGGAAGTGTGGATCCAGCTAGTAGTAAGACAATGACATTCTGGATCAATCTGAATGTGAAAAATGACAGGGATGATTCCTGTTCACTTTTTTCACTAAATTAAAATCGATTATTTTCAAACTGGTTAAAAAAATAGTTCTATGTCTGAACTACTGTTATTATATTATTGATGCAACTGGGTTTTGGGCTGCTTTTCTGAACGAATTTGTGTTGAATACCCATCTAACAACAGAGCGAGATTGTTGCTATGGCGTTTACCAATAAACTGCAACTTCGAGAAGCCTTCTTGTAGCCTTGTACCGTTCGCAAACATTTCCTGCAGTGCTGTCCCAAATATTAACCAGCTGCGTGCCAATTATCATAAGGAGTACCAATTTTTTTTATCAATAATCCTAAAGTAAACTCGGCTTAGGGCCTTCTCTGTCATTTCTTGAATGCACAATTGTGATTTTCACTTCGATTTTAGGAATTCATGTTGAAGCTAAAGTTCTACAAAGGTGTCACCCGAATAAATGGAATAAAGATTTATTGATACCCACTTCTGATCTGTATAAATCATACAAAGAAGATTTGGAATACAAGGTTCGTCGTTGCTCATCACTAAATTTCATCACTGTTCTAATGTAATACTTGGGGAATGATACATTTGCCTCCACCACCAATACTATCACCACGTATGTGTCTGCGACCAGTTTGTTCTCTTTAGCTATCTTAGGATTCCAAAGGCAGCTCCGATGTGTTACGCAAAGTAGGCAGGTAATTGTCTCGGTAGCCAGGCACAATCAACCACCAGATTCATCTCAGACCTGCATCATTTCATAGCTTTGTAGGGGTAAGGCCTTTCTGCTGGACGTTCTCTAAGAAGCTAGTTCCACAAGACAGATGGTTTTGCTAAACACTGGCGCTCTCATCCTACCATCCCAGTAATTCGATGCCACAGTGGATTTCCGAATAAAGATGGTACCTATGTGGTGCTTTGAGCACTTGAACCAGCAGACTGACCAGTTCTTCGATTTTGTCCTGTCTTACCTACGTCACCTTTAATACTGGAGCCTGTATGCACGAAAATCACTGTACTCTATTTTGTCAAAGGGCTAGTTATATGCTGAATTCAAATAGACTAGGGTGAAAACTGCGATCGAGCAGCTGAGACTAACCATCAGTATCCTGTCGCATCCGTGAATTTAGGCTACGAATCTTATTCTTTGCATAAGCATATATATACATATATATCTCCATCTTGAGACCAAGCTTGCTTCCAAGGTGACAGCACAACTAAAGTGACTGCAATGATAATCCGGACAAAGTAACTCAATTTTTCCAGCGAGAATTCAGATAAAGTTGGAATCTAACTACTACTACCTTCTAAGTAGTAGTATTAGACAGTCGAAGCTCCAGGGGTGTGTCCACTACCGAAGAACACACTGTACAAAGGAGAAAAACAAACCGAGGAACGAAAATAACCAAAGCATTTTTTGTACTTTCGCCGTACATTTTTCGATATTTTTGGTTTGAGTTCACAAGAAATGGACAGGCAAAGGACGGGTTGTTCAGCGTTTGCGGCACTAACTTTTCTTCTGAACCACTTCTCTCAATGTCTGTCACCAAAGACAATCCTCATCTCTTGCACACTTTCCTCCTTAATATTTTAACCGAAAGTTATCAACAGGGAATAAAGGGGCTCCAGTATTCACACAATTTCTGTGGGATACAGTTAATATGCGTAGTACACAGACTTATCCGAGCAATAAAACCACTAATTCACTTGTAGGGCAGAGGCTAGTCACGTGGTGTCTTTGAAAGCCCGTTTCATGAGCACGCGCATAATTCAGCAGTCTTTCATCTACCCTAGACCTCAGCTCCATAAACTGTTTTTATTGTCTTCCCATAAGAACACAGGCGGTGTGAGCATATTTAGTGAGCACCGAGAAACTTCGCTTTTCAGCGAAGAATAACTGAATCGCACATGTTTGAGACCTTTTTGATCAGAGACTGATTCTTTCGACTTTTCAAATTAAATTGTCGGTAATTTTGGGGAATACAGCACTGCTATACGCCTTGATGGTAAAGTGACGTGGTAACAGTCCATTTTGGTTATGGTTCACATGGTTTTTGGTCATGCAATCGCATGGCTGCTTTCCAATTGCTGTGAGCTACTTTTTGCAGCTGGTGTTTATTCTCACACTTTCAGAGTCTACTCATGAGTAGTGTAGAGCTATCAAAAAAACAATTGGATTTGTTCCGCTAGCCCAGTCGTGCGTATCGGCTAGCGAGAATAAGTATATGCTAGAAAGATTGTTCATGATATCCGGATAGCATCTACAAATTTCACCACGCCTTTCGCACGCGTATACTCCTTGTTCTACAAAAAACTGTTCTTTTATGTCACGCCGGACTGTCGGCTGAGTCCCTCGTGTCACATTCCTGGAGATGAAAAACGTCGACTGTATGCATGTACGGTTCTTTAAAGTAAAAAAATGATTGTCAGAATTATTACATAAATACAATATAAACCACAATGATGACCTCTCCAAAGACTAGAGTCAGCACAAGCAATACAATTTCCGCAAAGGCTTGCTAATAAATCGAGCGAAACTGACGCAAAAGTCTATATCAGTAGGGTTCAAACATCGTAAGAAATAAAAGCACCAGTCAAAACCTCCGTCATGGCCAACTATCACAGTCAATGATTCAGCTAATGAAGTAAGTGGCGCAAAATGCACTCAAGAAGCAAAACAAGGCCAAAGGGGGAAAGAAGTTCAAACTTAGCTCATGCAGTTTCCTATCAAATTGTTCTGCCACCTATAGTCCTGTCAATGAGGCTTCACTGTTTTCTGTGTCTACACGCTTTCCTCAGTTGTCTCCGATCACTGATGCCACTTTCGAGTAGTATACGGTGTACTCTAACACACAGACAGACTGTAGAGGTTTTTGTCCTCCTGCCCCAACTTCTTATATCCCAGAAGAATTTGCGACACTTTCTTCTGCGTCTCCAAAAAGGTTGAGAGAAGAGTAATAAGCATTCATACAACAACTTGTTTGTACATTTGACACAATTAAGAGTAGTCAGACCGGAGGTTACACCTGGTAACAGTTCCAAGTTCTTCCCGGAACACTTCAGTTTCAACTATGAATTTTAACTGTTACTGTTCTTCCAAGTTACTGGTAAGCTTTGGTGATTACCTTCAGCCACCATCATCGTTTTACATATCAGCAACTGACAGCAGCCAGCACGCCCTAATGTTCCAAGCTATCATTCTTTTCAAGCTACTACTATTACTTTCACTTTTCAGTCCGTATTAACAATAAACAGGTACCATGATGATTGTTCAACTCAAAGATGTTATCCTCGCTACGCTCTTCCTTCAGCCATGGAGTGAGAAAATTAGTTTAAACACAGGACAATGGCCATTGTAGAGCTTTAGCATTAGTGTTCAGATAAGGGAGTCACTGTTTTGACCATTTCAATCTTTCCCAAGTTTATCGTTCCTCAGTCACACAGCCCATTCAGCGGCCACATTTTGCCCCAATAAGAGGAAAATGTCAGTCAACAGCCGCACTCACCTAACGTTTGGGGCAAATAGTACAGGTTCCTTATGCAGTATACAAGATTGCAAGTGTCTAGTCTGAAAAATCAAGAAGAAATCCAAGAGCCGAAGCCCAGTAAATGCATCAACAGGATCCTACACTTACATTGTCTGAACAACTATATGGCTGCCTACAATTTGCTCATACGATCATTCGACACGACCTTACCAATTCCCGAAGGCCGCTGTGCAGATTGTTATAATCTGTCCAATTTTGGCTTCTGACAGAGGCTTCAGTAGTAAAAAATGGAATTAGATACGTGGGAAATGCCCCAGAGTTATTGGACAGACCACACTTATCTATCAGAACTCTCGTGCTTCGTGATGGAAGTCACCACGGTCAATGTTAATCCTGAAGGGACAGGGTAGCTTCACGAGCAGACGGCCAATGACAACACTACAAATTCAGTCGCGTATCTGCATTTGGAAAGCCATCCGTCTGATGGCTTCGTTCGAAGTTGCAACTACTTGGCTTGACGTTAAAAGGGTGCACTAGACTGCGAATTCATTAAACTAAGAACACGGACTAGCAATACTCCGAATCAGGAGATCTGGCAATTGACTCTTGTACGCTCAACTCACGGAATGTAATCGGGGAACCGCGGAAGTCAGGTGGTACTCGACCAAGAGTTTGTATTGGCACAGGAAGCAAGTGTTTACAAGGCATGCGTAATGAGAATTACGGAAGTGCGTAGAGCGTGTGTTTGTGCATGTGTGACAGTCTGTCGGTAAACACAGAGAACAGAGAGTCAGCCAAACAAACCGACTGTTTGGCACTTGAGAACAGTGAGCCACAGCATACCCAGCTGGGATCGTTCTCATATGCAAAAGCTTGCATCAGGGAACTTGACTGAGTGCGTACGAAATCTTAGGAACAGTGATTCAAATTCAAGCTGGCAACCATGCGACCGCATTGGTAGTTGTTTGCAACACACGTATGATTTATCAACCACCCCATATCTCACTTTCTTCTGTGTCTGTGAATCTACACCCCCTTAGGACATATAATCGAGGGGGAGATCTTTACCCAATGTCTAACTCGTTCTCCTTGGGAATATTAAAGAACTAATTCCTACTCGCTTTGGATTATCCCCAACGCAACACGTTTTTTCTGCATCCTCAACATAGTCTAGGAACTGAACCAAAAAGTTCTTCGTCAGACTGAAACTATGGGGTGGTGCGGTGCCAGTTTGCTTTAGAACATGCGGAACTAATCTGTTCCAACGGTTTTACTTGCATCACTAAATGTCTTCGGCAATGTCACTCAGTTGATATTTGCCCTTTTTGAGTGTGCGTATGAGCTCACCGTGATTCACCCCCCCCCCCCACCCCCACCCCCCGTTGTCCTCGACTATCTGTGTTTACAACCTACTTGACTAAATAGAAACCGAACGATGTAATTCAATTTCCACTTTCATTTTACATCTCTACTTCACAGATCTTCAGAGTGATCGATGAAATCCGTTTAGGCCATTACGTGGACAGCATCACATTGGCCTATTTCTTTCCAAATTCGAGTCAGACTTTCGTGGTTTTCTATCTGGACTTAAACAAAGATAGCCTGAAACAGGGATCTCTTTCCATAAAGACAGCGGCCGAAAAGCTATCTGAAGCTTTGAAAAAACCGGAAAAATGCAGCGGACGATCACTCTTATCAGCGAATGTGAAGTGTAAGTTGTTCCCAGTCAGTCTGAAAAGAGAAGTTTTATTCTAAGAAAATTATCATTTTCATCATCAGTCACACCATCACACCCTGCATTATGCGTTTAATGAAAATGAACATCATGCCATCACACGAATATAGCCCCGCCTATTTTCACTCACGAACCCGACTTTTTATGCTGATGTCTAAAAATCGACTTTATCCTTCTCTTCCTCCTGCTCATTTTCAAAGGTTGTGTCGTCATTGTTTTTCAAGGTTCCTTTCAATGATAGGAGAACCTGGAAGTAAATAGGGACCAGTCAGGTTCTGTTATCAGCTGAGTCAAATCACGTGCAAACGGATTAGTCAGTTCTTTACAGGAAATGTTCAAGAAATAAAGACAACAATAAAAGCGATGAAAAAACCAAAAGGCCATATGAGTGAGATCAGTGACAATGAATAGGTCATCGATTATGCAAGTCGTGCACAAAATGTAAACACTGAAGGAGAAAGAACACATATTTTCACCCTATCTTCGTAATGACGAGAACCACATCGTGGTAAGTGAGCTCAGACCCCATTGCACTAGTACGTGACGTATTCGGTCCAAATCCCAGGATTGTAGAGAAACATAAGTACGCCGTAGTCCACCGACAAATTATCAGTGCGTGTAACTTGGACTGCCGGTGGTCGAATGATCTTTCGACATCTCTGGTTCGATTTTTGTCATCGTCTGTTATTTTCCAAAATGGAAACCTTCGACTAGCGGATGCCCCCTTCCGGAATATTTTGCTTTGTCGTTAAATGAATAAATGAATTAAAATAATAAAACATAGGGAAAAGATAGTCTGGAACCATTCAAAACGGGTTTTCTTGAAAGGTACCCCGTAATACTACCAAAAAGAACGAAATCACTATAGATATTCTTATATAATATCTTTGATATGACCAGTTTATATTTATTATATCATACCTAACGAACTTGAACAGGCAAATAATTATATTGTGTCTAAAATACATTTTCTACTAATTCAATAAACGACTGAAAGAAGGATAATGCCTTTTATTTTAAAGCTCTACTCTGCTTGCGTTTTTATTATGTGCACCCAGCAAGGCAAGGTAGTCTTTGTGCAAATAACAATCGGCATGAAATAAAATGTAAATCCGATCGATCGGAAAAATGGGTATCGGGAGAAGAATCAGTTTCTGAATAAGAGCTATGGAGGGTGTGCAAAAATCTTTTGTGCAACTATCCCGGCGTTTTTTATTCTGTTCGAACGACTTGGTGAAAATTGTTGAATTGGCGGCCAAATTCCCTCTGGTGGCCGAGTGGCTTAGAGCGTTGAATTACCAACTCTAAAGTCAGACGGTAGAACCCAGCCACTCCGGGTCAATTTGGTGGTAGGCGATAATCTCCACTATCGTCTGGCTCGTTCCTACACCCGACCTATTCCAACTTCATGTGATTCTCTACACCGAGACTCAGGGTCAAACTGCCGGCTATCCCTAATAGTACGGTGGGCCTTCGGGGTAATTTGATACAGCCCTTCCAGTATGCTCAGTCTCGAGCATCAAATAATTAAAATACAGACTATATTTAGAATGACAGTACTGCAGTCGGAAAACTGTATTAAGGGGTCGTCTGTCTACGATGGGCGCGGATAAGTGAAAGTAGCGACAAGGTCTGAACTGCGAGTGGCAACCAATAGGGCGGTTAAAGTCACTTGACGTACTACGTGTGGGTGATCGGAAGTACACAAAAAGAATAAGGATAGTGTATCGGTCTCGAATTAATAATATTCAAAGGACGAATCTACGAAGTGGGTTTCAGAAGCATGGTTGCCGATCAGAAAAACACGGGAAATTGCAGCAAAATCTCCAAACCCCAGAAGTTATCAGCTGATGGACTGTAAAAAATAAAAGTGAAAAAAGGAATCGAATAGATGAAAACTAACAATTTTTTTCAACTTGAAACTAAGCTTTTTAATTTGGAGAAAATCTTTCAAATCAAGAAAGACAGAACATAGAATAACCTTTGGTTATCGATGTTTACGGTGAACATGACATCTGGTAGTGTTATGAACTCCTAAGTCTTGGTGGATGATCAATGCTGATCACTGATGGATCAGAATAAAAGCGAACTTTAGACACACAGTCCCCAAATTCAACACTTTCGGATGGTTATAAAGTAAGACCACAAATTAAATAAAGGAATCCGTAATGTCAACTTGGCTTTTAAACAAATTTAATGATACCTATGCTCAGGTGCATTCTGGTGTGGAGGAGAATTAATTGTCTGCGTCAATAAACGGTAGACCCGTAAGCGGCGTCACTAAATTGCAAACGCACAGCATGTTTTTGGGCACACCCGACAGTTTCGTATTTCTACTTTTGCTACTGATGGTGATGTCAGTAATTAGTCGTAGGTCGCCTACCCAAGAGACCGAATACGAATGTGACTGGGAATATACTCTCGGTGTTGTGGAAAATAGCCAAAGCACTTTCACCATATGGAAGTAAAAAATTAGACATGTAATGAAACATGGTACAGCCGAAGACCTCACTGCTACTCCGGTGGATACTGATCCTAAATTGCTAGCGTAAATAAACAATAACACAATTTGGTCAGTAAGTTCTCAACGGGAGAATAACATACACGGAAAGCTGTGGTACACGTTTGTGTGTGGCTAAATACCCTGAAACTTTTCATTGTACGGTTCAAGTCCTCTCGTATGTAAGCCATAAGTGCTCACGAAAAGATTAATAGACGAATATGGAATATGCCGTTGTATTTATTAGGAACAAAATGATGAGTATGAGGTAACATGAAGCGTTCGTGTAACTGCTACATTCCATCAGGGTGATAGACTAATACCGGAGTATCAATAATTCATTCGAATTTTGCCTTGAAATACAACAGACAAAGAGAGAATAAGGTAATGGAGAATAGGACAGTTATTCAGTGATAAGTGTTCCAACTTCTGCTCATTTCGGGAACTATAAGAGTTTCCCTAAAAATAAACCGTGATGTCTTATAGTGATTAGAAATGGCAATTAAACCTATCGTACAAATAGGGGAGGGAGTACTGCAGTAGAGAAACTAGAGAGAAGTGGAACTCAACGAAAAAGTACTGAACAAGTTCCACTGAGTCATTCAATAACATGTTGACTCACAAGACATTACAGTTACTATGCAAAACCTTTTGGAAAGAAAGTCAGTAAATTTTATGGTTGAGGTCATAAAGACCACAGTGATGGACCTCCAGAATTCACGCGGAAAACAGATGGGAGATGTGGATTTGGAAATCATTCCTCAAAGATTCATATCACTACGTTGAATAGTCTTGGGTATACATGCTTACAGCGTATACAGCATATAGATGAGAAAACCGGTAAAATTAGTTTTTTTTCAATTATGCCTTTTTTCTAGATGAAACGGGCAACTGGAAAAGACCACGTGAGTATCACACTTTAAAATGAACAGATTTGCACAAAGCTGATATCCTCAGTCATTCAACCGGATGTCTCACAAGATTGGTCCCATAAATGTTGTCGATTGACGGCTCGATATGCTGGATGAGGTAGATTTCGACAAAGAAAGCATGTTTATGTTAGACGCACGTATCGTACAACGTGAAGTAAGCCAGGGTGACTTGAATGTGACCTTGCTACTAGTAGTATCAAGGTTGATAAAATCAAACTACTATCACGAACCCGTTCACATAGTGCTTGCATATTAGACAATGGATCACAATCTCCGATTGTACATTTTTGTTGCAAATGCCCCCCTCCCACCCTCCTCCCTGTGATACAGAAATAGAACATGAGATTGCTCTGAGTGTACGACACCTTCAGAAAACAAAATTCCCTAAAAATCCAAATAAAAAACTAAATGGAAATCTTGTTTGGAAGCGATCGCCCACAGCATCTGAATCTTCAGCACTAACATTAGAGCACAGACTGATCTCCATCTCTGTCTTTGTTATTTAGGATTAAAACCAGTCACAAGACAGCTGGATTCTGACATATTGGTGTGCAGTAATTTATAAAGATAGATAGGATATTCATTCGATTGGGAGTAGCAGAAATTTAAGTCGTCTTGGAATGAGTGCGCACTGTCAAAGGATGCCTTATGGACCGACACATTTTGCACAGTTCGATTTATCTATTGATACGTTTACTAGTAGTCCCTAATAAATGGTGACTAATGGCCATTATCAGCAATCCAGGTAACAATGCAGTAGAACAAGTAAGTAAGACAGGAGAGAGGCACTGCTAGGTATAGATAGACAGGGTTTTGTAGTGTGTTAGTGAATTGCCTGAGGAAGTGAATTTGAGGACACAAATGATTCGGTTTTCCAACACATGACCACTTTTTCGGAGACTATTATGGGCTATTTATAGTTATTCAATGGTATTTGATATAGTCTAGTCTAGAGGCAGAGTGAGTGAGGGAGAGAGAGAGAAAGACAGAGTGAGATTTCCCAGGTGTCTACGCAGGATGTTTATCTTAGCAAAAACAAACATGCCATCACAAAAATGCAGATGGGTTTATAGTAAGTTTCGACTGAGGGGAAAACAGTTTACCAATTTGGTGGGCTTTCCTGGGAAGCACTGAGACCAGGAGAACAGACTTGGTTTTGAAATGGGACAGAATTTTTCGTGTACTGTGACAAAGAAACAAGATACTGGTAGCATTTCGGTCAACTTGGGTTGTGAAGTCAAACTCAGCAAGTAGCCTGTGATTCATGATATCCGAATGGTGAAGCACGTTGAATAAGTCAGCCAATATCCAATAAAAACCTTTGTTTCTCAGTATCTTAAGCCTCTTTAGATTATTTTGGGATTAGGTAGCATGAAGCTGTTAGAGGGTGTGTGAGTGAATGGCAGAAAAAGAGAGAGAGAGAGAGAGAGAGAAAGAAAGAAAGAAAGAAAGAAAAAAAGAAAGAAAGAAAGAAAGAAAGAAAGAAAGAAAGAAAGAAAGAAAGAAAGAAAGAAAGAAAGAAAGAAAGAAAGAAAGAAAGAAAGAAAGAAGAAAAAGACAAAAAGCTGAGTGAATATTGCGCGGCCTCTGAGTGTGAACTCCTCGTCAGTAATACTGGATTGTACATTCAGTCCCACAGGGTTTGGACATAAGCTTTTCTGTGCCCTATTCGGAAAGCTTGCAGGAATGTTTATATAACTTTCGTGAAAAATGCCGTCAATTCCCGCAATACGTTCATTACATGTTTATGGTTATGCATTCATTTTGCGTAAATTGCGTTCACTGGCGGGTTGCAAGTCACCTTCAGGCATAAATTCCTATTATGGCTACTGACAGTCTTAGTATTGGTGAGATTCTGAATTCCACCGAAGTCAGACAGGAACAGATACGTTGATTTGTCTCGTTGGCACAAAAACGTGCTTACAGGTACACAATTACATGCCAGCTCTCCGAGCAACATGCATGGGGTTTTTATTGGTTTTCTTTCATATTATTTACGAGGATCACCTTCTCGGCTTTCAGCTGTAACAGAAGAAACTCCACGAACGGACACAAGTGAGTTCCACCTGTGCTTGAACAAACTGTGATTATTGTGCTTATCCGTGTTACAAATTATTTACGCCCCAATGAATCACATGAATCAAATGACGCAGTGCGAGTCTCATGTACACAGTTACTTGTATCGCAAGGTAACTACGAAATCCACTCTACCGGCAAATAAGCTTGCGAGTGACGAAAAGGTGCAAGCTCGGGTTAGGTTAAGCAAGGCTTGCCGGAGCACAGAGAAATTTGATTGGGTAATGCGGTTCTGCTAGATCCGAGGTGCGTCCGTGTGTGTCAGCGTGACAGCCAGTGAGCATCGAGCATTAGAGTAATCAGAAATTTCAGCTAGGTTTATTATATCATCAATCCCAACTTGAATTCTCTGAGGAAACAAATCAGCCTCAATCCGATCACGAAGGCTGACGTGAACAAAAATGTCTTTTTACGGGTTCACCTAAAGACGACAGGATAAAGAAATGGCTTAAAGATCTAAAATAGAAAGAGCTGAACAGATGATCAGGAAGCTGGCATGAGTCACGTTCCAGTGGTGATGGCCGTGGCCATGTGTAAATACTATCATTCACCTCGAAAGTCAGGTGTTCAAGCCCCGTTGACACTAGCCACTTTGGTGACACGTGTCAACTTCTAGACCTCTGGACTATCCTCGGCCAGTGATTCCTCTATCGTTCGGTCCCAGCCGAAAAGTAACCACGAACAAGTGCGGGAACTTTATTCAGGTGCAACTGAAAACCAAAACTTCATAGAGCATATGACGGGGAATACATAGACACGTAAAGTGTTCTTATTGACTGACCAGCGTGGTGCCTCAATGTGATAGGTTATGTCGGACCACAGTGATTATTTCGTCTGATTAGTTGGAGAGTTGGCGCGAAGAGTAAGCAGTAGGTAGTCTGTCAATGGTCGGTGTGAACGCTGACGTGTAATGGACTGAGTGGTTCAAGGGACCTTGAGTAATGACTGCACTGTTATATGGGATATGCTGGTCTTTTCACTGGTTAGTGGTGACAAAGCACCCGGTCTTTGGGGTTGAAAAAATGCGGACTGCAACTCGCTGACGACGAGTTTTCAGGGCTATTTCCGACCTCCTGACGACACATATCAAACAGTTGGCAACCGGTTTTCTACCGTGCTCAGCACATCAATGCTAGCAATGCTGGCAATATTCTGTATCTCGGTCAAGCTACCGGAAGTCCTAAGTGTTGCAGCGACCCTCACGGATATGTGGTATGTCCTCGTACAGCGCACACAGACGCGAAAGCAATAAATTCACAAGTATAAGTCTTCTTGAACACCTTTTAGAACCCAAATGCCATGAATCGTTTTTCGACATTCTTTCGACAAACAGTAAAGCTCGTTCACCTACCCCGTTAAATGCAATCAAGATTTCACTCATAAAACAGCTCAGTTTTAAGAAACCAAAAATAAGTTTTTGAAGACTCACGTGACACTTGTTTCCATTTTTTTCTTGTGACAGGTTTGACAGTCACAATGGCGGCCATATACAACTGTGGCCAGCTTCCTGAGTGCACTGTGGACGTCGTTGGAGAGCTGGTAAATACCAATGAATTTGAGATGATAGATTAGCTTACAGTTCACTTTACTTGGCACGAAGGACCTGTAAACACTTGCCAGTTGTCCGGGGTGACCACAAAAACGTGATATGTGTCCTACACCTTGACAGCCAGAACGATAAGAAGAATAGCTAGCAACCAGGTTATAGGGGTTCAGGTGACGAATCCTTTCATGAGAATAAAAGAAATTACCATTCAAAACAATAATATCATCTTAAACAAAAAAGAATAACGAACAAGATCAACGAAAACAGGAAAGACATCATCGGCATCATGAGACGACAAACCATACAAAATTCATCACTACATATAAAATCTTTAAAATCATCATCATCATTACAACAAACAGCATCATATTCAACAACAGCATCATCAAAAGCATGATCCTAAGAAAACCCGAATCCTAAACAAAATCATCAACACAAAAACCAGTCTCCGAAATCAACAATACCATCATCAACATGGCTATCAACATAAACAACAAAATCATCATCATCATCATCATCATCATCATCATCATCATCATCATCATCATCATCATCATCATGAGAATCATCACCACACCAAAGTCATCATTACCGACATCAATCAAAACAAACTGAGAATCATCCTCCTCACCATCATCATCCGAATCATTCAAATCATCATCAGCATCCAAATCATCAAAATCACCATCAGTTTCGTCGTATTCCGAATCAGCAACATAAAAGTCAACAGCCTGGTCAACAACCGCGACATCATCAGGATCAGAAAGATCATCATCATCCGAATCCTTATCATCATCATCATCATCATCCGAATCATCATCACCATCATCATCATCATCATCATCATCATCATCATCATCATCATCATCATCATCATCATCATCATCATCATCATCATCATGAGAATCATCACCACACCAAAGTCATCATTACCGACATCAATCAAAACAAACTGAGAATCATCCTCCTCACCATCATCATCCGAATCATTCAAATCATCATCAGCATCCAAATCATCAAAATCACCATCAGTTTCGTCGTATTCCGAATCAGCAACATAAAAGTCAACAGCCTGGTCAACAACCGCGACATCATCAGGATCAGAAAGATCATCATCATCCGAATCCTTATCATCATCATCATCATCCGAATCACCATCACCATCATCATCATCATCATCATCATCATCATCATCATCATCATCCGAATCATCATCACCATCATCATCATCATCATCATCCGAATCATCATCACCATCATCATCATCATCATCATCATCATCATCATCATCATCATCATCATCATCATCATCATCATCATCATCATCATCATCATCATGAGAATCATCACCACACCAAAGTCATCATTACCGACATCAATCAAAACAAACTGAGAATCATCCTCCTCACCATCATCATCCGAATCATTCAAATCATCATCAGCATCCAAATCATCAAAATCACCATCAGTTTCGTCGTATTCCGAATCAGCAACATAAAAGTCAACAGCCTGGTCAACAACCGCGACATCATCAGGATCAGAAAGATCATCATCATCCGAATCCTTATCATCATCATCATCATCCGAATCACCATCACCATCATCATCATCATCATCATCATCATCATCATCATCATCCGAATCATCATCACCATCATCATCATCATGGGAATCTTTATCATCATTCTCGTATTCTTCATCATCATCCTCATCACCATTATCCGAATCATCATCGTCATCATCATCATTATTGTTGTCATCTTCATGCGGTTTTTCCTCATCTTCTTCCTTCTCATCTTCCTCCGAATTATCATAGTCATCATAAACTCTTTCTTCTTCTGAATCATTTTTTTATTCTCCATCATAATCTCATACGTCATTTTCATCCTCAACATCTTGCATTTGATAACCGTTTCGCCTTTTTGTATATCATCCTACTGATGCACCATCACTCTCTGTGTGCTTGCTGTTGCCGCCCTCATATTGTTCATTCTGAAATAGCTGCTATTTTCTAGTATGATAAGAACAGCTATGAATTATTCACCGAGGATTTTTAGTGGCGTAATTTGTGAAATTCAATAGCCTTTTCCTATGGTTGTAGTGTTGAAAACGGCTTATCTGTAAAAACGCTTTTTTTGGTTTTAAGAAGCGGACGATTATACAAAGAAATGCCTGGCTTGAACTGCAAAAAATGTGTGAGTTAAGATATCCACAAACCGAGACGTACTCCACCCAGTCGAGTTAGCCGACTACGGAATGTTCTGGTCTAATGGGATTCGTATGTGTACAACTAACGATGGTCCAATTACGTCTTAAATTCTGTTTTCCCATCGTTTTACTGGTCTTGTTTTTCTTACAGTAATGAGTAATTTTGACTTCTTGAAGAGCAAGCGGAGCACATAGAGCTAAGTTTTATTCCGTGTATACGCTTAGATGCAATGGAACTGGCCTACGTGCCATGCTTCTGAGTTACAATCGCACTGTCACGAATATCTATCATTCGTTGCCTTGAGATCGGGGTTGAAAATGACAAGGCAAATAAGCCGGGCGACAGCGGACTGCTGTCTGCGAGTAACGTGGCCGCCGTTGGTGGAACTCTTACCTTGTCCATTTGAAAAGATCGAAGTTTACGCCACTTAACCGCAACCATTAAAAGTGCAGCGAAGCAGGCGAATGTCGGTTGATAGTGATTCTTTCGTTGTCATTTACACTGGCGATACGAGCGGATATTTGTTCGAGGATATACAAGAACATCTCTTGGTTGGTTTGAAAATAGATGAAAGTGGTCTACTCCTAATGCACCAGTAGAACGAATTACTGGTTTATTGTCAAATTATTAGTATTTGCACAATTATGAGCCACGGAAGGCTTATCAAAACATTTGTTAACTGTCCTATTCAGATGTCATTAGGGCTTGTGGAGAAAAGACTACCACTGTGTGACTACAAACGCGTTTATCAGAAAATTGAGCTTTCACTCTTGCACAAGAAAGAACCGCAAACGAGTATGACAGAGTCGATAAAATCAACTGGTCACAGATTGATACGAGTGTAAAGCGAACACGCGTTGGTTGCTCAGAGGAATTAGTACAAAATTCAAACCGATCCAACCTCTGGATTAAGAGGAGAGACTATCAGACATGTTCCACAAGCCAATCCATTCCCACTAAAGAAAAACTTTTATTCGGGCTTTGAAACTGGCTTTTCAACCTTTAGATGACACAATTTATGTAATAAACTACACTACACCATCGGGCATTTATTTGCATAAGCTTCAGGATGAATAATTCAACAATCATTTCATCCTCCATCTATTCTGTCGAAGTTCACTTCAAATAGCAAGCACTCCGATCCAAACCAGCAAACTGACCTCGTTTTGATACAGCTTCGGATCAAATATCTTCCGATAATCTGTGATACGTGCTTATATACTCCCAATCAAATTATGTTGACGGGCTAACTAGTCATATCCAGTTCTGAAGTTTGAGTAGATTAGATTGTTCCTTGAAAATTTGACACGGGTATTCCCCTTGTTTTCGAGTATGCTCAACAATTTTATTTTGTTTTCTTTGCAGTTACTAAACGCATTCAGAGCTACAAAGATCACAATGAACGTGGGACTTCTGTCCATGACCATCCCGCATGAAACGGATTGTCTCATCCTATCACAACAGGAATTTTATTTGGATGAACTTCATTTTCATGGTCTGAGTTCAGCCGACGCTCAGTTGTTTTTGGACGTGGTCAATTCATACTCGCAAGAGATAAAATGTTCCGCCGACGAACTTGGTAAGTTTTTTTGAAAAAGTGGATATCGTGCCGTTGGGACAACTGGAATAATCAGTCATCAAGTGGTAAGATTAAATTTGCTCGACACCTTAGCTAGAGCCCACAGTAAACAGAGGAATACGTTAATAAGTACAAGGGCAAAGTTGAATGCGAACCGGGAACCATAAGCCAAGTATGCAGGGTAGGGGAGTGCATAAGATCTCAACAGGTCAGGCATGATAATGATCACGCACAGCAAGCCCCTGCCATCTGAGCAAATTATTTAGGGCATATCACACCATGACCAGAGTCGGAAGTCGGATGTGGTTCGAAAGCAAATTGTTGAAAGTTACCAGCTTACTAAAAACTGCTTTATGTAACGAAAAAACTAAGAACAGGACCAATCGGGTTAATTAACTCGATCGTATACGATTATTTAACGAAATCATAAGCCCTGGACAGCACATTCTAATGAATCCTTCCCATATTTACCCTACGCAGACTTTCAATATCCAGTGGAAAAAAAACGATACCGTGAGTGATAATTGTTTTTTGCTTGCGTCTGAAGAGCTATACCCTTTTCACTTCAATAAACAATGTCAACCCTTTTTTCCGTTGTATCCTGGCACTCAGATACCATCCGAGCGTTTTTCACTGAGAGAAGTAATGGCAAGGCCACCACGACGAGACTGCACCTTAGAGTGGTGTAATGGCTTGCGTGCCTCCATGACCCAAAGAGCCGTGCAGAATGGCTTCCTTAAGCCGGAGATGCAATCATGCCTGACAGGTCAATGAGTAGAGGCCAGACGAAGTCCAGTCTCAGAACCGCTTACGGGCAAAATCTGGTTCTAACCCCTATGCCCCTAAAGAGGACACTCCAGCAAATCAACACGGAGAGAAACAGTTTCCCTTTCAAAAGGTCTCCATTAAATAGACGTAGAGGTGGAGTACCTGGGGATTCTCTCGACGGCGGGAGAAGTCATCGCACTTCATTGGACTCCTATCGCCCGCCTAAGCTGGGCGGCCATCGGCCCAAAGGATGCTACCCCGTCCACGTCCCGCTTGCTCCATTAGGTGTTTGGGGCTGAGGGCTGAATCCGAACGGCGGATCGGTAACAAAGCGCCAGCAACGGCAAGACTGAACACATGCCACAATCAGGTTTCATGTGACAGACCAGAAGAAGTTCCTTCACAGGTTCTTCGGTAGCGTTCCCATACTGGGTTAACGCCCCACTGCCTCGTGGGTGAGACTTTTGAGTCAAAGGCTCCGGGTAGGGTTTCCAAAGAAAAACCCTTTCTGCTATGTGGGCAGTCGCGAAGTACGATTTGTCCAGAATCCTCTAGTATATTTCCTGTAAAAAGCCTTAAAATGTTCCTCTCTTTTAATTTAAGGTCGATGTAAAACTCCACAGGTAACTGCGGCTCTGGAAAAAACAGTAGTTCAGGAGTTGGGTATAAATCAGATACTCTCTTCGAGCCTGAAAGTTCACTTCACTTGGCTGCCTTTTACGTCCGTACACTGTGTCAGATAGTGCAACAGGCTTCCCTCGCTAAAACTCTCCACACTTCCAAAATAGACGTGTTTCCGAAACACGCATACAAGACCCCACTTCTATGATAACTCTTCGCACCCCAGATACAACTTCAGTCTCTCACCTCACTCTTAGCGTGTCGGGTGATTCGGTGTCTAGAGTTCGTGGTCAGGCTGGCATTGGGATGGCTTTGAGCATGGAAGCTGGACTACATTCCAGTCAGCAGTCATTTGTGTGCAGCTCGGTTGGACGGTTCTGTTTGTGTCAACAACAAGCCGAAGCGCCGATGCGTGTTTATCTTGTCCGCGTATGCGCCGACTGACTTCAGTTCCTCTGAGACCAATAACGAATTTTATCAGGATTCGTTTCAGCTACTTTGAAGCTCACGTTCCATGAAGGCGGTGGACATTACAGCGGATTTCAACGCCCAAGTTGGACGTTTGGGAGATTCCGAAAGACACATTGGAGGCCCATTTGCTATCCCAGCCGATCGTACTGATAACGGCGATCGTCTCACTTAGCTATGTTCTGACCACAGACTGTTTCTGGCAAGTACGAACCTCTGCCATAAGAAGCGGCATAAACTCACATGGCGTCCTCCTTCGTCTTCACAAGGCTGGACTCAGATTGACCACACTGTGATTGGTCACCACTGGCGTGGACCAATTGAAGATTGCCGTTCATTTTGGTCTACGTCTGTGGACTTAGATCACGCCTTGGTACGTGCTCGCTTCCGTTTGCGTCTCGTCTGTGGTCGCACCAAAGTAAATGCCACCGATCTCCCGCCGTTGGTTCTAGATGGTAACCAGCAATACAATTTCCATACGTAGTTGTCTACGCAGTTATCAAAGCAGCAAGATGTACAGGACCCAAATGAAAGCTGGCAACATAACAAGGAAGCCTGGTGTGCCGCTTCGAATGCCAAGCAGAACTCTGGTCCCAGTTGGCCTCACAAACGATGGATATCTTCGACATCAGTTGCTCTGTTGGATGCTTTCAGATCCGTCTCTATGGATGCCACATTCAACAAAATGCGCAAAATCCCTGAGACGCCAACTGATTAGGAGCCTTAGAAATGACCGTGAGCAGTGACGGATTGCAAAATGTAAGAAAATTGAAAAGGCTGTGTCCTTTGGCAATACTCACAACCTTTTCCGTTTGATTAGAGGTACCGGTCCACAGAAGCCCGGTGTGAGTGGGTTATTTAAGGGATCCGAGTGTTCATTGATTCATTCTCGGTGACGTCTTCTGAAGAGTAGGGCGGAGCACTTAAAAGAGCGATTCAGATGGCCCACTTCAACAGTGGACCTTCCAAATATACCTGCCAGCAAAACAATTTAGGTGGATATTGTTTCTCTATCAGGGAAGAAGATTATGTGAGAGGTACCCTAACTGAAAAGCTACAAATCCGCTGAACCAGAAGAGCTGTTTCCATCTTTTTTCAAGGATGCAGGCGAAGCTTCGGTTTCGGAATCAATAAAACTCCTCCGGATTATGTGGGATAGCGAGCAGATTTCCAGGGAAATGCTGTGAGTGAATGATTGTGCCGATTTACAAGACAGGTGACTGGTCCTCATGTGAAAGCCACAAAGGAATTAGCTTAGTAGGCATCGCATCCAAACTGCTCACTGGTCTTATTCTTAACCGACTATCCAGCTCACGGGAAATGTGTGCACGTGAGAATCAAGCCTTTTTCAGACCCCGTAGGAGCTGTATCGACCACATCTTTACTCCGGCAGACTTTAGAGCACAGACACATTTTGCGTAGGCCTACAATCTCTGTCTTTCTTGATCTGAAAGCAGCTTTCGACTCAGAAGACAGCATAGTTCTCTGGCGCTACCTCACTAAAAGGTGTGGCGGAGAAATTTCAATTTATTTGTCTTTGCCAAGGCTTGCATGCGAACAGCCGAGGTCGAGTTCACGCTTACGGCGATCTTTCACCCGATTCTACCATGGAAGGTGGTGATTGTCAAGGTTTTCCTCTTTCAAACTTCCTCTTTAGTTTTGTGGTTGAATTTATTCTCGAGGTAGCACTATCCTTGTGTGAGAACCGCGGCGTCGATCTTTGCTCAGGCAGTAAACTGTTTGATTTGGAAAATGCGGGCGATATTGTCTTTCTGAGTGAAGATCCAAGTAAGTTGCAAGCTGTCTTAGTGTAGTCACGTATGGAATGCATCTGAGCTAGCGCTACACCAAACCTCTTCTTGACAGGGCAAGCTCTAGCTGAAGGTGGTAAGTTTTAGTACCTGAGCGATCACATCTCTATAGATGGACAGATATCGGATGAAGTGTCATCGCGTATACAGAAAGCGTGTTTGGCTTTTGCCAACCTCCGTCATCTGTGGCACCGGCATGACATCCGATTGTCTCTTGAAAGTAGAGTGTACAGTGCGGTGGTTAGGTCCATTCTTTCATACGGTTCAGAAACATGGACATTAAGAGGAGAAGATAGACGAAGGCTGTCGGTGTTCGAGCATCAATGTCTCCGTAGCATTGGCCGTGTATGGTGGGAATACCATATCACCAATGCTAAAGTTAGATGTAGGGAGTTGTAACCAAAGGTCAGTCTCTGGATCAAGTACTGCATCTAAACAGGTGAAGACGGATGGGACATGTGGTACGCAGGCCTACCGATGGGCTTCCTGGGCGTACGCTATTCTCCGAGTTAAGTAGTGATTGGAAGATAGGTCGAGGTGGTCAGCCCATGAATTGGCGAGGAGGTATGGAAACCTTGACCAGTAGATTTAGCCAAGTAGGGCTTGTTCGACTTTCACATTGGAGTCCACGTGATCAGCCAATCAGATGGTTGGGGATATTGGCTGATATGGCTAACTGTCGTGGTCAGTGGCATTCGGACTCTTTCCTTGTCCCTTTGATTTCCGCTTGAAATTTCTACTTATTTGGATCTTTATCTCTATGCTTCTGTTATTTTCGCCCCTTACTTGACGATGCTGGAAGGTAGCAACCCAAACCGGAGCACAGAAGTGGGAGGTCAATGACTGAATAAACCGAAACTGAAACTGAGTAATAGCAAGGTAATATGAGATGACAGGTTTAGAGTAACACACTGGAACAGCTACCAAATGCTTCGTTTCACTGAACCTCTTTCGGCGAAAGCGTCGATCATTAGTGCATGTCGTCTGGTTCGCCTGACGAGTTATTACAGTTCAAAAAGAAGAATGTGAGAGATACATATACTGAGTAACAAAAGTATAGGACTCCCTCACTTTTTCTCAGGTCTTCAGCTCTGTATTCCCTAACAAAACCCTATCTGGTCAGAAAAACTAAAAGCAAGGTACGATACGACATAGGAAATATGAGAACGAAACTATGCACATTTCGCTCACGGGATCAGAAAACGTAGATATCGATGGTGATAAAAGTACGGACCATCCACTCTGGAGCCCTGTCCGGTGGTGACTGAAAACTCCACGAGAACCGGAATCACGTGATTCGTATGCACCGGAGCGCGTGATGCGGCCTAATGACGTAGATGACCTTTATTCGCCTTGACTGCAAGTGTGTACTTTACAGAAATTACACCGAATTTCATCTGCGCAAGGGCATACGGAAATGAACTAACAGATTTCGAGGAGGGCCAACTATCGGCGTTCTATCGATAGAGACTCGATTTGCATCAGATCACCAGGCAATGCCAGAGGTCAAGAAGTATCATACGACTGTATCTGTAATGTAATGAGCAACGTGAGCCTAAAACACGAATCAGTCGTCACAATATCTAACAAAATCGGAAGAAAGCAAATCAATTCATCTAGCAACTACAAGCTCCACGTCTGCGTTGAATGCTTTGATCGGAATCAGCTTTTCGAAGCCCTGGGAGCTGTGCCATGAAGGAAATACGAAAGATGAAACTGAAAAGTATGGCTCTCGCGTCATCGCGGAAAGGACGACGTTTATTACGGACTGAAGCATGAGTAGCATGCACATAAAGTAGAAGATTGCCCTTGTCACTGATGACAAAGGTAAATTTGGATGAACCGGATGCTTGTGATGATCACTGACATGGCACCAGAAACGAAGGAAGACTTTTCAGCCAAAGAAACAGCGACAAGTGCTCAGTGGCTGTTTTGGGAGCTTTCTCAGCCAACGGTCAATGTGAGCTAGTTATGTTTGAGGAAGTGCAAGTTTCCGTTGAGTATATTCATACTCCTGAACAGCTTTTACCGCTGCTAGTAACTAGCAAACTACAATGCAACACAATATTCCAGCATGAAGATAATTGTGTCTGATACTCCTAGACTACCAACTGTTGGCTGTAGTTTCGTGGAATCAAGGTTATTTAGTGACCATCTTGCATCCCGGATCGAAATTCGATTGAAAACCTATGAGGCTTACTTGCCTGCCATGTGTACAAGGACGGCATGGTTTACCAGCCAAAGAGTGAACTGGTAACCGCTCTCAAGTAAAACTGGGTAAGTATTGATCAGAGGACCATTAAAGGTCTTGTATTACGTACACCTAGAAGAAGTATCGAGGTCCTCAAGCAAAACTGCGGTGGTGCACGATTTCAAATGACAACTATAGAGGCCGAGCTGAGGGGGTCTTACACCTATGTCATCCTCATTTTGCATGTTCTAATATAATCAGCTCATCATAAATTATTTACTGCGGAATTCGATGTTTTGCATCACAATGGGTATTTGGTTGTTCTGATCAGATATGGTTTCATTAAAAAATACAGAAGCGGAATTGAGCGGAACAATGAGGGGTGCCTTATACTACTGCTGGGCGGTGTAAAACTTCGCGTTGATGTGAAACAACCACTACCGATAGACAGACAGACAAACAGACAGACAGACAGACAGACAGCCGATTAAGCCTCATAACAACGAGCATGCATCCATTGATTATTGTACACTGAGCCTGAAGTCAGGCGTGGTGCCAACACTACAAACAGAGAAAACGAAAACAAAGAAGAGAATCTGAATGAAAATAAACCGTCTACTTTGACCCTTTCATTACACACGTTTTTATGGTTTATTAGGGTATTGATCGGTATTTACGGGACCGTAGATTTTCGTAAGCGCACTACAAAACATTCACGCCACTGGCCTCCATCCTGCACCATATCCCTCAAAATATCTAACACACACGACAGTCTTTATCCCTCGGACGTACTGATCGAAGCCTGTTTTTACTTCAACCTATACAGAAGCCTGTGCCGAGCCATGGTCTGAAAGCCACGTCGGTTCTCCCAGTGACAGGCAGGAAACGCAAACAGCCCATGTAACTGCAGACGACGGGTAGACGTGATCAGAGCGTATTCAAGCCACCATATGCGGTTTGTATGGACTGGTTTTGTCAGGGGTGGCTATCTGTTCTCGAAACCCACCAAAGCACATGGACGGCTTTGAGCACACCCAATCTTGTTTGGAGTCCACGCAGGTAGCCCAGTGCCATCGGTAATTTTGGATGCAACTCCGTCATTTGTAGCTTATTATGACGTGGTCGATCTACTTCCACCATTGAGACAAATGAGGGATAAAGGATACCAGGTTGCAAAGCGCCGATCGGCACCTTCAAAGTTCTTTCTGGCGAGTCATTGGTGATTGTAACTAAACAAGGCTAGAAGCTTCTCCCGCTTATCCAAAAGTGTAGAACGCACTCCAAAAAAGCCTCTCCGGTGAATCTGTTCTAGTTCTACTCTAGCATTTACATCACTAGCTAAAATTAGAATATCAGCCCGTTTTGCTTTACCCAGGAGGTATTTCATATTCCGTTACAAGTTGTCTTTGTCTCCAGACTATATTTGGTGGGTGCGTAGGCCGACACAAGAAACAAAATACGATTGTCAGACCATCAGCTGATCACCTCGTATGAATCTCCACGTTGTAGTACGTTAAAATGAGTTTTATACTGGAATCCATTCTAGCAGGGAAGTTTCAGCCCCATACCCTGGAGCTACACTAATGCCAGACTCAGGATTCCAAAAAGACACAGATAACACTTTGCAAAAGGATTGGAAAGGGACGCCAATTAGATGACAAAGCTAGAGTCCTGAAGACGGGTTTCTTGGATAAAACACATATTGGTAACAAGGGTCTTGAGCGCACAGAACAAACTCGCCCGTTACTTTATGCACATCAGTGATTGCACTTTTGATTTCGCGAACTAAAATAGGCATCGATGACAAACACGATTACTGACGGGCTTTTACTGCTTAGGGATTCTCCGGATATCCTTCATGGCAGAAGAAACAGGAATTAGGCTTGAACCTCTCTCGAAGGCATTGCATCTAGTGCAAGCTGCCGGGACCCCTGTGTTTTCGGCTACCCGGCTGCGGATCGTCTCGACCTATTTGTACAAAAACAACAGTTTATATACGGTGGATCAAGGTCATAAGCAAATCTTGGTCCGCACCAATATTGGCTAACCTGCTATTTTTAGCCAGCTATCCGAGTGCAGGTTGGTCGGATGACCTGAGGTTTGCGCGTGAAACGTGGAGTCCAAAAGGACAGTCAATCCAACGAAAAGCTATGTGAGTGGTCAATCTGGCAACAGACCCGATTGGTTTATTCGGTCCAGATGACAGCTGGCATCCGATCGGTTCTTTGATCCGCTTTTTTTGCTCCAATCTTGCCTTTGATTCAACACAGACGAAGACTGGTTGGCTGTTCACCAGACCTTCGTGCTGTCTATTAGGCAAACCATGCCTTCTGTTGGCAATTTGCCAGCCCTTTTTCTCACACCCTTTTGGAGAGTTAAATGAAAAAGGAATGGCACAATATGGATTAGAAGCAGAATGGGTTGCGCGTGGGGTGAAAGCGCTCACTAGTTTCCGTGAAGCAGGTCACTTGAGGTGAGCCGTGCATGACTGTCGGTTTGGCACCCCCAGGCTCAAATCCCAGGTAGGAATTGTTCGTTATACACTGCATGTGATGATTTTTATTAATCCGTACTGAGCAACAACTGCGCCTAGTACAAATACTTTTTATTTACTTTACTGGCGGTGCATGAGATTCACTGTACCAAGAAGGAGAACAGGCACACACGATTATGATATTCAAAGTAAAGAACCCCATAAGGTCCCAGCGCATCGCTTGTGATAACCAGCCTGCCCACAATGGATAGCTGCGGCAGTTGCTAGTGCACACCGAAACTTGTACCTCCGTCTGAGTGAGTAGAAGCTTCTCCCACTCAACCACCACCACTCACATCAATGGTAGAGAGAGAGGAGGATGTTCATAAACTTTCAGACTCATCATGAGGCAGTAGTACCTCCTTGTCTAACTCGAAAAGACATCCGCTTTGCGCTTTTATTGCTTCTTGGACTGAGTCTACAGCCCGAACTTCATAATCAATAAATTCAGCAACAAAACAGACCAGTCAGATTTCATTTTACGACTTGACCCAACATTGACAAGAGTCACTGAACTCAGAGGGATTTGCACTCAAATATGGCTACCACCCACGGTTTAAACCGCTTGTGATGTGTACCGGCCGGTCTGTGAAGCCATGACCAGAGGCTTCCGGTTTTTCAAAGTGGATCATAAATGTTATCCATCTCAGTACCTGTATCGCATAATGTGCACTGCATTTAAACCATATGTGGTTTTCTTACCTACAGCCTAATTCCCCTCATTGATCCATTATCAGACTACTGATTCTAATAAATTTAAAAGAACATATCATATTTCATTCGAAGCTAACCCCGGGACTATTCTGACAGTTTATTCCATCAGCCGGTGCGGCACCTTTCCCACGAATGTAGTTTCAAAACGTTCAGGAAGATGCCTATCAGTGCGCATGTACTACCGGATTCGGCAAAATACTTATTTCCCTCGATATTCACTCACCTGTGATTACGAAGCGAATAGAGAAAAGCAAAACAGACAGCAACACATTCTGTTAACAGGTACAGGTGAAATCGATTGTGGTGCGTCGAAAATTTTTCTCAGCATCGCTTTTCGTGATCCAACTGAAGTGTATCGCAGCATCGGTGAACAGCATGAATTTACTACAAGTTCGCTCCCGCATAGGTTGATTCTATGCTGCGCTATTGTAGCGATGGATGTTGGAGCAACAGAACGATGCGAATACCGAACCGATCGAGAGCCGCAGACGGTGAATATGTTGGAGGCATTCGGACTAGCAGATGGAAAGCAGCGGGATCTCAGGCAACGAGCATGATAGCCCATGCAAAAGGCTGACGATTAACCCGTCAACTGGAACAATCGGACCAGCCGGTCAGAAACAGTGCGTAACAGGGTCTGGTTAGTAGCCACAGGCAAATAATCAAGAGGTAGCTAATATGCTCAAGCAGCCGGCGGATCAATATCGATGCAGCCCGGTCTGGATGAACGGCTACATAACGAACGCACATATTCCACCTAGATGACTGGTTTAGTCGTCCAAATACAGTTGTCCTCACCGGCCTTGTCCTCTTCGTTGCACTATGTACGATGTGTAGTTGTTTTAAATTGAAGCCGTAAACTTATTGCTTCACGAAATACGAAATAAAATGCCGTTTCTTTTGTCTATGATTCATATTAATATAGGTTTTCATATCGATGCTGAGCTTGAAGAGAACTGCAACCCGATACCGTGGAATTTGGAACTCTACAACCTCGGCTCAAATTTCTCTAGAAGTTACAGGAAAATGGTTGAGAATAAGGTTGGTCAGTGCTCAAAATTATTGGTCGATAATTCTTTTTAAAAGGAGTGTGAACTAATGGTAATCTTGTAGGACAGGAAAAAGTATTTTATCGTCCAATTTTCCCGAATTTGTTGATGGAAAAACTACCGTGTATTTACCAGATTTTGGGAGGGTTCGTAGAATTACAGGTGGTGATGTATGTAATTGGCTTATCCCGTCGTCAAGGTCCGTCAGTCTCGTGTCCGGATTGGCTATCCCATGGAAGCCCGTGTGAAGATGGACGTCCAGTTTATTCGCTTTGCTGTTTAGTTTGCAATGCCATCGACTGCTCTAACTTATCCGATGATACAGGCCCAGGGAAGGCTTATCAAAACTTGCATTTCTTATAGGGTCATTACAATCCGGTTCAACAAATCGACTCAGATGTTTGGTACCTTATTTTAATTATTAATGATCCATCTACCTAGAACACTCATGTCAGTTCCTAGATGGTTAAGTGCCGTTAATATAGCCAAGCATCGACGACTTCTACGAGAGGCGATGGAAGCGGCTCCGTTTTTCTCACTTGGTGTCGGTCGGATAGTGTCTTCTTGTGTGCGAGGGCCAATATTATCCTAATGGCATCAACAGAAAGTCCATTTGTTCATCAGGTGTTGTACGTACGTCACAAAGCCTCCAATAATGGCTCTTTCTGTAAAGAACAGATCATCAATATCTTGGTGGAGTAAACGTGGCACTCAGAGTAAAACTTGCTTATCACTGGAAGTTGGAGCAACCACGAAAGTGATGACCTGACGCCAAATGAAAGCAATGAAATGAAGCATGTTACACAAACCAAGTAATGGCATTCTCCGATATAATAATTACTGACCTAAGGTGAACTGGATACTGCTAGGGTTCAACAAATCAGGGATTTTCCAAATGCGTTGTTCCTATACGCGAGATGTTTACCCGGCAAGACTTCTGGACTAAAAGAATAATAGCTGAATATCGTGGAATGTGCGATAGCACAACTTCACTTTCAGTGGAAATCGTACTGTTTGTAACTTGTTGTGAAAAAATGTTAACGCAAATGTGTGGCAAATATAATCTTTAGAGGTCCCTATTCACAGGCGAGATGATCGAACCTTGTCTTGTCGGCAGTGTACTGATTTTCCTTTGGCTTAAAAAAGCCCCTTACAAAAAGATAAACCAATAGGAATATCCAAGCTAATCAACTTATAAACTCACAAATAGAGCTGGTCGCTAAATGGACCAATGAAATGAGGGAAACTGTGCGACATTTAGCTTTTAAAAGAACACTGATTGCCAAGGAAAACAGGAGACTGATGTTTCTCTTCATGTCCGATTCACGCTAATAGATATCAGAAAGCTAGTAGAACACATTTGACTGTCTTGATGGAAGATGGTCAAATTTATTCCGAGTAACTGTCACCGCTGGTTAGGGCTCTTTGGTTTCGTTCCCCCAATGGAGATTCTCCCTCTAGGGGATTTTATTCATCTTGTGCTTACGGAGCTGTACCATCTTTCATCACTCTTTTTCGATTTCTTTGGTTTTGATGGATATACACACAGACTGGATGTCGAAAACTTACATTTTCCTTCGATACATCGTCATCTATCTCGTATCCGAGACATTAGTAACCCAGACATTGCATGTATATCAACCTCGATTCATATTGCCTGTTTCGTATTCCGATATCTGTTGACCTTATTTCTTATTAAACACTATGTATTTGTACTCATCGCACTTAATCATGTTCACAAAGCAGTTTACCGCTTGTAGTGCGGTCGTTGTTTCCCTTGTCTGGGTTCGTTTACAGACACGATATCACTTATGCGTTTGATAGTAAATGTGATGCGATTTGGTGTTTTCTACACTTATTTCTCTCCATACATGTAAATTTAGAAGCCCACAAAGGCGGCTCTTGTTTTTCTATCAGAAAAGCCAGAAGTATCTCTTTTTCAAGGACCACAAACTAATAGATGAGGCATGTAAAAATATTACGTAAGAAAGTGTAAACAGGCAACACGCGACTGGTCAATGAAGGGCTTTTCATCCAACCAAAATATCAAGGTGGAAATACCGAACATACATTTGTCTAGATTTGAGTGAAAAATGCCCTATCAAACACGACCTGACACCACCTTCCTCTAGACTTTAAAAGTTTCACATCTTCCTAACGTATCGTGATTACTGCGAGCCACTCATTCACACTTCAGATGTTATCAGGAAACCGAAAGTTGATCAACTTAAGTGACATACTTCTTTCTTTGCCCTTTTTGTAGCAGAGAAGGTAAGACGGATAGGATACACTCGTATTTGACCAACCAGATAATTATAATTGGTGAAACACAAACAACGGTTTAAATAGCGGGATTTCGAGTCATCTGTGTACCAATATCGATCCTACGCTAGCCAGAACATTTCGGTTCTGTTCTAGCCAGGTATCTGCGGTCATTGGCTAGATTTGCCTGCATACTAGCCCCTTTTTGACCATTTGATTGCTCCCGTTCATGGCTTGATAGGTAGCCCCCTGCTTGAGCTATCTAACGTATCGGTTTAGACTTCGCCGAGTTTCACAAGTGCTCAGAGCTCTTTTGTCTCTTGTGGGCCATTTCAAACGTATTTCGTGTCTCTTTTTTGGTCTGTGGCTCTCGACTGGTTGACCCAGCCGGTTTGATATCCACCTCGTTTTGTTGTTACAGCATCTTCCGCTACGCTCTAGCAGTCCACCGGAAACACATCAGATTTATTCAATGTGAACAAAATTCTGCAAACTTGTCATGAATAGGGAAAGCACCATGAGAAATCACCTCCTCCATTCAGCGAAATGCATCGTGATTGTTAAGATTCAGTGAGAAATCAAAGGGATATCTAGGTCGCAGACCAGAAAGGACAGTGCTTTCAAATCCCTCAGTAGTTCTGGTCTGTTGATTATTTTGTAGACAGTTCAATAACCGCCCCTTTTTTCAGCTAAACATTTCCACGGTTCCGGTTGCTCACCTTCTTTGACACGGGAGTTACTCACAAAGTAGTGAAGCTAGTTGGTTGTATGGAGGAGGTTTATCAAAGTGTTTTATTTTGTATTCCCATGGATCAGGTAGTCTTCCAATTTTGTTAGATTGGTTATCGCTATTCTAATTGTCATTATTTTAGGAACAGTATTCGAATTATCTTCCCTGTTCCAGCGTCCTTCTTGTTTTTTACTTCGTTCAAGAAAGTGCTTTTACCACTAGGAAATGTTTTTTCCACAGATCACCTCAGTCATTTTATTATATAGTACCGGGTAAATGATGGTATATATATATATATATATATATATATATATATGTCCACTAGAATCTAATTTGAATCATCTGGAGCGTGAATGGATACTCTTCTTTGAAGAGCCCATAAATGAATCACATTTGTGACTATCCATTCACACACCAGATGATTCAAATTAGATTCTAGTGAACATATAACAACGGAGTGTACAAGTATGAGGACGAGTGGGCAGAGGAGTACCGGGTACGCATACCTGATGAGCGGCAACAACCGCGAAACCGGTCGTATGCTTCCGGGGAAATTTTGTCCACACGTCTACATACTACTCACTATCAATATATATATATATATATATATATATATATATATATATATATATATATATATATAGCAGTGTGTGAGTAGGCGTGTAACAAATCCGGTAACTTGACCACATGTGATTCTTTCATAGTTCCCATGTCTAACAATCTCCAGCCTTCGTTTTTTCGCGCCCATTGTTTCTTGTCATGTGGTCAAAACATTTCGCACATACTGTCTTTCATGCCAAGGGCAATATTTCTTAGGCTCTAACATACTATCAAGTTTACCGGATTTGTTGTACACTTGCTGACGTACTGCTATCTGTAGAGGCATATGTACTCCTATCTATCCACAATCATATATTTAAAATCCTAAAGTGATATCTCGAAAAGAAATTTCGTTCGAGTTACAGGCTTTTTTAAGAATTGATAGGAATAGCTCTTGTTGAATTAGTCAGTACAATTTTTGCCAGGGATTTCCTACATCACGCAGTGTTTAGAGTCGAATAAACTGTTGGTGTTAGGCATCAAGGGGTGAGTTTGCATGCAGCCGCGGAACAGAATATTCTACGCACACGCACCGTCAAACGTGCCGCTTGTACATACACAACAGCACTGATCAATAAATGTCAGATAAAGTACCGATTAAAATGGGGATCGGCCCATGGTAGTCCACCCCCCCCCCCCACACACACACACTTCCCCAGCAGCCATCCACCACCTCACTTACAAGTTCGCAAAACGTTTTGGTGTGAATTCCCTCTGAAGGTACAATTAAACCAAACGAAAATGTTCCATCCGTGTTTCGTTGGTCGTAGACTTTCTCGGTAAAATAAATACCTCAACAAGATTGGGAGAAATTTAGCACTGATTGAAACCGGATAAACTATGACCGATTTAAACAGAACGCAGTACAGGGAGTTAGGTGTGAAAATGCATGAATCATCGTGTAAAAAATTCCGGGATGGAGTTCGTAATTTCACAGTTGAAAGCAACAAAGCAGGATCGGACTGGTTCAACAAAAACAACACCTAGACCGAAGTTGTATACGTTCTGTAAAACTGATGAGACGGGATTCTCGTCCATCCTCACTCGTTCACTTTTTGTATTACATGCTTCC
This sequence comes from Fasciola hepatica, assembly GCA_948099385.1. Taxonomy (NCBI): domain Eukaryota; kingdom Metazoa; phylum Platyhelminthes; class Trematoda; order Plagiorchiida; family Fasciolidae; genus Fasciola; species Fasciola hepatica. The sequence continues at coordinate 2,087,043 of CANUEZ040000162.1, forward strand.
TCATGAGAGTAGTGTAGGGTCATGTCCAATCTCCTCACAGGCCCACTGCACTTAAGTGAGTAACCAAAAACATGACCCTAAACTTGGGATTCGAATTGATGCTCCACAAAATCTCAAAGCTTGTTGACAGCAGATTGCGCTCTAGATCGATTGTAGTCGGCCAGGACGGAAGTCATGAGTTATCTCACCGCCAAACCATCGCCACCAGCAAAGGTTGATGTTGGTCTGTCACGACTGAACACCCGTGTAGTTACTTGTGGCTATTTCTTCATCATCATCATTGTTATAATAATAGTGACATGATATCTGATCTGGTTTCTTGATGATAGGAACCAGAAGCATATGAACCAGGATATTAGCAACCTGTAATAGCCGAAATGTGCTAATTGAAATCAGAAGACAAGCAAACTAACACTGGAAAATATCCCTTGTATAGCATACAAGTTAAGTATGCAATA